>JADRCD010173023.1:0-15459 GCA_019843815.1 Montemys delectorum | reverse complement strand
TTTTTTTTTTGTTCTAGAGCTTTCAGATGTGCTGTCAAATTGCTGGTGTATGCTCTCTCCAGTTTCTTTTTGGAGGCACCTAAAGCTATGAGTTTTTTCTCTTAGGACTGCTTTCATTGTGTCCCATAAGTTTGGTTATGCTGTGGCTTCATTTTCATTAAACTCAAGAAAATCTTTAATTTCTTTCTTTATTTCTTCCTTGGCCAAGTTATCATTGAGTAGAGTGTTCTTAAGCTTCCACATATATGTGGACATTGTCTTATTTATGTTGTTATTGAGGAGCAGCTTTAGTCCATGATGATCTGATAGGATACAAGGAATTATTTCAATCATCTTGTGTCTGTTGAGGCCTGATTTGTGACCATACATATGGTCAATTTTGTAGAAGGTATCATGAGGTTCTGAGAAGAAGGTATATCCTTTTGTTTTAGGATATAATTTCTATAGATATCTGTTAAATCCATCTGTTTCATAACTTCTGTTAGTCTCACTGTGTCTTTGCTTAGTTTCTGTTTCCATGATCTGTCCGTTGCAAAGAGTGGGGTAGTGAAATCTCCCAATATTATTGTGTGTGGTGAAATGTGTTCTTGGAGATTTAGTAAAGTTTCTTTTATGAATGTAGATGTCCTTTGATTTGGAGCATAGAGGTTCAGAATTTAGAGTTCATCTTGGTAGCTCATACCTTGATGAATATGAATTATCTCTCCTTATCTTTTTTGATCCCTTTAGAGTGAAAGTCAATTTTATTCGATATTAGAATGGCTACTCCAGCTTTTTTCTTCATACCATTGGAATGGAGGATTGTTTTCCAGCCTTTTATTCAGAGATAGTGTCTGTCTTTGTCACTGTGATGGATTTCGTATATGCAACAAAATGTTGGGTCCTGTTTACATACCAAGTCAGATAGTCTATGTCTTTTTATTGGGGAATAGAGTCCATTGATATTAATAGATATTAAGGAAAACTAGTTGTTACTTCCTGTTATTTTTGTTGTTAAAGTTAGAATTCCATTCATGTGACTATTTTCTTTTAGTTTTGTTGGAAGATTACATTTTTGCTTTTTCAGAGATGTATTTCCCCTCCTTGTGTTGGAGTTTTCCATGTATTATCCTTTGAAGAGCTGGATTTGTGGAAATATATTGTGTGGATTTGGTTTCTCTATCTATGGTAATTGAGAGTTTATGGGTATGGGTATAGTAGTCTGGGCTGTCATTTCTGTTCTCTTTGGGTCTGTATGACATCTGCCCAGGATCTTCTAGCTTTCACAGTCTCTGGTGAGAAATCTGGTGTAATTCTGATAAGACTGCCTTTATATTTTACTTGACCCTTTTCCCTTACTGCTTTTAGTATTCTTTCTTTGTTTTGGGCATTTGATGTTTTGACTATTATGTGATGGGAGGAATTTCTTTTCTGATCCAGTCTATTTGGAGTTCTATTAGCTTCTTTATATTCATTAGTATCTCTTTCTTTAGGTTATGGAAGTTTTCTTCTATAATTTTGTTGAAGATATTTACTGGCCCTTTAAGTTGGAGGTCTTCACTCTCTTCTATTCCTATTATCCTTAGATTTGGTCTTGTCATTGTGTCCTGGATCTGCTGAATGTTTTGGGCCAGGAACTTTTTGCATTTTTTCATTTTCTTTGACTGTTGTGTCAATGTTGTCTATGGTATATTCTGTGCCTGAGATTATCTCTTCTTTCTCTTGTATTCTGTTGGTGATGTCTGCATCTGTGTTTCCTGACTTCTTTGCAAGGATTTCTAACTCCAGAGTTGTCTCTCTTTGTGATTTCTTAAAGGTTCTACTTCTATTTTTAAGTCCTGGATGGTTTTGCTCAATTCCTTCACCTGTTTGTTTGTGCTTTCCTGTAATTCCTTAAGGTATTTTTGTGTTTCCTCTTTAAGGGCTTATACTTGTTTACTCATGATCTCCTGCAATTCTTTAAGGGATTTTTTTTTTTTGTTTCTTCTTTAAGGATTTGTACCTCTTTACCTGTGTTCTCCTGTATTTCTTTAAGGGAGCTATTCATGTTCTTCTTAAATTCCTCTAACACCATCGTGAGATATGGTTTTAGATCCAAATCTTGCTTTTATGCTATTTTAGTGTATCCAGGACTTGCTGAGGTAGAAGTACTAGGTTCTGATGAAGCCAAGCAGTCTTGGTTTCTGTTGGTCAGATTCTTGCGTTTGCCTTTCACCATCTGTTGATCTCTGGTATTAGATGTTCTTGCTGTCTTTGACTAGAGCTTGTTCCTCCTGTGGGTCTGTAAGCCTGTGTCAGCACTTCTCAGAGATCAGCTCTCCTCTGGTAAAATCTGGGCACAGATGGCTGTGGATCAGTTTTCCCTCCTGAGTCCTGGGGTCAAAGCACAGCCTGTAGACAGGATCTCCACTTGTGGAAAAGGTGCAGAGAGGGCTGTGTATCTGTTGTCCTTCCTAGGTGTGGACAGAGGTTGAAAGGATCCTGTCCCAGCTGCCCTGCCACTTGTGAGGCCTGAGCCTCCTGGCTGGTCCTGCCTTAGAAAGTCACCAGAGAGAAAAATCAAGACTTTATATTTTAAAATACATTTATTTATATGCTTTGTCATCACACTCCTGATGTTAATTGTACTTCTGAGCATCATTCAGTGCTGTCTAAAAGCTTTTTAACTGACTGAGTGCCTTAGATGTCAGGCACCACAGAACACAAAGAAAAAGACTACTGAGGAATGAGAGAAGGGAGGAATTGGGTAGAATTAGTTTGCTACCTTTTAGTTTCGTGTTCCCTGGAAAATGCAGATAAATACTCAGTCATCCTAGAAAATTAATACAGTCAAAGCATGAACAAAATCAGTTAATTGGATAATGGACAAGTTGTGGTTTCCTAAAGGAAAAGCTTATATTTGTAGGCAACTAATTGGATTCTATTTCAGATGTCTGATGTCTAAACAGTAATTTAAATCTAACATTTCTACATGAGAACTTTATTAGACACTGAGTTATGTTTTTTGAGTCAGCATAATCGTGAAGATGAGCAGACTCATAGAGTTAAGTAGGTTTAGAAAACATAGACATCTATACAAATATATGATTCCAAATTGAATATAAGATGTCCTTTTAAAGTTTACCATCCATGAGACTAAATACTACATGATTTATATCCTGGTTTTTGATTGTTCATAGAATATATGATGTAAAATTTCTTATATAAATGCTATCCAACAAAAGGTATATTACAATTCTAAACAATATGCTGTTAGATAATACTGCCATATTAGAATTTCTCCCATAATAAAGCAGATGGTTTGTGTGAAACTCTGTGCATGAACAAGAAAGATGAGTGATATCTTAGCCATGTCACAGAATCACAGGCTTCACTGAAGAATATTCTACTACAAGAGAGTAGAGGTATCTGGCATCTATACAAAAGGAAATTATTTGGCAAAGTATGGATTTTCTTCATGTTTTGTGAACAGAATATCTATGTCAATAATTGATACCTATATGATATTAATTAAAATTTGAGAATCTTTTTTAAGGTGTATAATTTTTCCAAATATTACTCTTCATTAATTTGTGAACTCATATTTTCTGAATTTGAAGATTTTTCCTGCTTCTCAAGTGTTAGAGAAAGTACACAGTGGTATAGCTAGGTCTTGAGATAGACCTATTTCTCATTTTCTGAAGAACCAACAAATGGATTTCCAGAGTAGTTCTGCAAGTTGGCACTTCCACCAGCAATGAAGGAATGTTCACCTTGCTCCACGTACTTGTCAGCATGTGCTTTGAAAGGACTTTTGAGATGAATTGCATTGAATCTGTAGATTGCTTTTGTTATGATGGCCATTTTTCCTATGTAAGTCCTACTGATCCATCAGCATGGGAGATCTCTCACCTTCAGGTGTCATCTTCAATTTCTTTCTTCAGAAACTTGAAGTTCTTGCTATATAGGTCTTTCACTTGCTTTGTTAGTTTACACAAAGCTATTGTACGTGATTTCTTGTTATTGTAAAGGATGCTATATCCTTAACTTCTTTCTCAGCCCATTTGTCATTTGTATTAAGGAAGGCTATTGATTTCTTTGAGTTAATTTTTATATTCAGCCACTTTGCTGAAGGTTTGTATCAGCTGTACGAGTTCTCTTGTAGAATTTTTGGGGTTGCTTATATATACTATCATATAATCTGCAAATACTAATACTTTGCCTTCTTTCAATTTGTATCTACTTGATTGTCTCATTTCTCTAGTTAGAAATTCAAGCCAACAGCCTTATCTTGTCCATTATTTAGTGAAATTAATTTAAGTTTCTCTCCATTTATTTGATGTTAGCTTTCAGCTTGTTTTATACTCTTTTTATTATGTTTTGGCATGAGGTTTGAGATCCCTGATACCTCCAACACTTTTATCATAAAGGGTGTTGGATTCTGTCAAAAGCATTAAGTATCTAAACTGGAAACAACCCAAATGTCCCTCAACTGAAGAATAGATAACAAAAATGTGGTTTATTCGCACAATGGAATACTGCTCAGCTAATAAAAAACAAGGATATCATAAATCTAGCTAGCAAATGGATGGAACTAGAAAACATCATGGTGAGTGAGGTAACCCAGACCCAAAAGGACATTTATGGTGTACACTCACTTGCAAGTGGATATTAGAGATAAAGTATAGATTAAGAACACTACAATCCTTAGACCCAAAGAAGCCAAATAATAAGGAGGGTCCAATGGAGGATGTTGAATCTTTCTCATTAGGGAAAAGAATAGATATCAGAGGTGGATGAAGGGAAAGAGCAAGATTGTAGAAGAGATGGGGAGAGGAGCTGAAGAAGGTATTGGAATTGGGTGTGTGGAGAGCAGAAGAGGGAATAGAAATTGGTGACAAGCAGAGTGGAAACCTCTAGAACATGTATGAGACTTGGATTGAGGGAGGTCCAATGGTGTCTATGGAAGTGATTCTAACTGATACTCCAAGAAATGAGTAACAAGGATATTGAAGTGGCCATTCCTGTAGCCAGGCAGGACTCTCAGTGGAGGGATAAGAACTGCAATTCACCCACTTAACTTTCTTTTTTTTTTTTATTAGATATTTACTTTATTTACATGTAAATTTCTCCTTTCCCAGGTTCCCCTCCAAAAACAAACAAACAAACAAACAAACAAAATAAGAACAAACCCCTTTTGTCTCCTCCCTCCCCATGCCTGCCACCCCACCCTCTCCCACTTATTGGCCCTGGCATTCCCCTACACTGGGACATAAAACCTTCACAAGGCCAAGGTCCTTTCCTCTTATTAATGATCGAATTTGCGATCCTCTACTATACACATGCTGCCAGAACATTCAGTCCCACCATGTATAGTCCTTGATTGGTGGTTGGGTCCCTGGGAGCTCTGAGGGTACTAGTTAGTAATTGTTGTTCGTCCTAAGGGGCTGCAAACCCTTCAGCTCCATAGAACCTTTCTCTAACTCCTTCATTGAGGACCATGTACTCAGTTCAATGAATGGCTGGGAGCCTCTACTTCTGTATTAGTCGGGTACTATCAGAGCCTCTCAGGAGATAGCTATATGCTTGTCCTTCCTTCAGTCTCTGCTCCATAGTTAATCTCTACCACTCTTTCTGTCACCCACTTAACTTTCAACCTGAAATATGTCCTGCTTACAAGAAGTGCAGGAACAAAGATAGAGCAAGCACAGAGGGAATGTCCAACCAATGACTGTCCCAAACTGAGATCTAATCTAGGGGAAAGAATCAATCCTTGGCACTATGAATGATACTCCATTATGTTCAAAACTAGTAGCCTAGGATAACTGTCCTCTGAGAAACTCCATCCAGAAGCCAATGAATACAGATGCAGAGATGCACAGCCTAACATTAGATATCCCAGGGAGTTTTGTGGAAGAGGGCAGGGAAGGATTGAAAGACCTGGTAAGGACAAAGTCTTTCCACAGAAAGACTAACCGTTATCTATCCTAAACCTGTAGGGGCTCTTAGAGAATGAACCACCAACAAGTGAGTGAATATGTGCTGGATCTTGCCCTCCCCAACCCTACACATATGTAGTAGATATGCACCTTTGTCTTCATACATGTCTTCAACAACTGCAATGAGATCTGTCTCTGAATCTGTTAACTGCCAGTGCATACAATTCTGCTAACTGGGTTGCTTTATCTAGCCTTAATGGGAGAAGATATACATAGTCCTGCAGTAACTTGTTGTTTTTGGGTACATGATAATGAGGAAGAGAATCTCCCTTCTTACTGGGAATGGGGTAAGGAACTGTGTGAGAGGGGACTGGGAGGAGAAAAGGTGCTGATACTGTCATGTAAAGTGAATAAATAAATTAATGAAAAATAAAAGAAAGTAAGTAGTGAGCTTATGGATAATAGCTATTGTAGGCTTTTTTATTTGAATTATAATCATTTCATTGTTATTAATTGGTAAACTCTTTTTTGACACAAACTTAAATATTTTAGGAAATAGTATTAATGGTAGTACCCATTTATACAAACAAACAAACAAACAAACAAAATTATGTTAGATTAAGTTCAGAAAAACACCGTATGGAGCCCTGAGTACCTAGGAATGTCAATAAAGTCTGTGACTGAACCATAGTGATAGAGAAATAAATAACTTTGGTAAAATCCTCACTGAAATATTCTATGTACTACCATAATGAAAGAACAGCTACCGGTTATGACATCAAATGACTCTTACAGTAGCATGAAGTTAAGAAGTCATGAGGTAAAAAAATGGATATATAATGGTTCAAACTATAACATGAGTTACAAAGTATTCATTGGATCCAAACTACTTTACTACTAAATTTTCAATTGCCATGCATCCCTTGAATTTCATTTCCATTCAGTCTTAACATCTCATTTTCATAATGTAGTTTGACTTCATGAAACTCTTAGACAAATGAGTAGAACTAGAAAATATCATCCTGAGTGAGGTAACCCAGAAAGAAAAGAACACATATGTTTGACCATGAAGGCAATCTGTGTTCTGGTTGAGTGAGGCTTACTCCAGAGACCTAGTAGAAAATTTTACAAGGGACAGAATAGTAAGCTAAGCCCCCAGACTTTGGGCTGCTAACACTATAAGCTCTCACTCCATTATCCTGTAGCTAGACAATGCCCCAAGCTCCCAGTATTCTGGCTGTGCTCCACCCCCACAGTCACCTGACCACAGACAGGTATACCCCACCCCACAGTTATCTGGGAATAGAAAGGTAGTTCAGCCCACTATAAAAAGGGCTGCTTGACCCCTCCTGTCTCTCTTAAACTCTTGCTCTTAACTCTCACCTCTTACCCTCTTTTTGCCCCCTCTCTTTTCCCCTCTCTTCATGTGGCCATAGATGGCCTCTACTTTTCTACTGTCTCTCTCTGTTTTCTACAATAAATGCCTTAAGACCATAGGTTGCCTCCTTTCATCTAGACTGCTGGAGCAATGGATTAGGCCTTCTCCTAAAAAAACTCATCTAATCTCCAGCAGGAAGGTCTCCTAGCATTTCCAGCCTTGAGACTGGACCACGGACTCTCACTCCACATTGGTTGGAAACCACCATGCACCCTCTTTTCTCTCTGCCCCTTTCCCTATTTGGCTCCAGGGCTGACAGAGCTGTCCCCAGGGTACCCACTTCATTCTTACCTCTTCCATGATATCCAACAGCATCTGTGATGTCCCAGACTGAGAACTCCCTCCCCACCCACTTTGGGCTGGGATCCTGTGACTTTCCACAGCCAGATGCCAACCTGGGGGTGTGGAGAGCACAGATGGCTCTCCTGAGGTATCCAGCAATCTGTAGTGCATGTGACAAGAGTTGAAGCCAAAACTGAGCCTTCCCTCCCCTCCCCGCCCCCCAACTCCTAGCAGGGTTCTGTAGCCTAACACAGCCTGACACCTGTCCCAATGCAGTTCTGTAGGGTCATGCACCAGTCTGCCTAGCTCTGGAAGGATGCTGGTCTCCTTCCCACCCATTTATTTCCCCACCACCCAACGAAGTACCCAACACACTCATTGATAAGTAGATATTAGCCCAAAACCCAAGATACAATTCACAGACCATATGAAGCTCAAGAAGAGAAAATATCAAAGTGTGGATGCTTCAGTCCTTCTTAGAAGGGGGAACAAAATACTCAGATGAGATAGAGGGTGGGAGGGACATTGGAGGAAGAAAAGAGGTAGAGGGAAAAAGTGGGGGCAGGATCAGGTTTGGGAAGAGAAAGGAATGGTATACAGAGGATTAGGAATTTGAATTTGTAGCAGTGGGGGATTGGGAACTGTGGGTAGCCACCAGCAAGTCTCAGATGCCAGGAAAGCAAGAAGGTCCCAGGATCCAATGGAGGTGAGATTACTTGAAATGCCCAACACAAGGGAGAGGAAATCCTTAAAGACTATATCCAAATGTTAGGCAAGATCCCTGGTTGGGGGATGGGGCCACTCACTCATCTTCAAATTTTTTACCCAGAATTCCTCCTGTCTAAAGGAAATGCAGGGACAAAGTGTGGAGCAGAGACTGAAGGAAAGATCATCCAGAGACTATCCTCCTGGGGAGCCATCCCATATACAGACACCAAATTCAGACACTATTGAAGATGGCAAGAAGTGCTTGCTGACAGGAGCCTGATATAGCTGTCTCCTGAGATGCTTTGCCAGAGCCTGACAAATACAGAGGTGGATGCTAGCAACCAACCATTGGACTGAGTACAGGGTCTCCAATGGTTTTCCCAAGAGAAGAGTTAGAGAAAGGACTGAAGGAGCTGAAGGGGTTTGAAACCCCATAGGAAGAACAACAATATCAATCAACCAGACCTGAAGAGCTCTCAGAGACTAAACCACCAAGCAAAGAGTACATATGTAGGAACCTATGTCTCCAACCACATATGTAGCAGAGGATGGCCTTACCGTGTGCATCAATAGGAGGAGAGGCCTTTGGTCCTGTGACTGCTTGATGCTCCAGTGTAGAGCAATGCCAGGGGGCTTAGATGGGTGGGGCAGCACTCTCATGGAAGTAGAGGAAGGAAAGTATGAGATAGAGGATTTCTGGAGGGGAAACTGGAAACCGGAAAAGGGGATAACATTTTAAGTGTAAATAAAGAAAATATGCAATGAAAAAGAAAAAAATAGTAAAAATAATTAATAGAAATATGCAGCCACAGTGGGTGGAAGTCAGTGGGACCCTCTAGAAAGTGCCAGGGACCCAGGTGGTGAAAGACTATCAGGACGCAGTGGAGGTGACATTAGCCAAAATGCCCAAGAATGAGGAGAGGGAACTCGAAGAGCACAACAGCAATAGATAGACATGGTCTCAAGTGGACTGGGTTACTAACCTACATCCAAATTTCTGACCCAGAATTGCTCCTGTCTAAAAAAAACTGCAGAGAAAAAATGGAGAAGAGACTGAAGGAAAGGTGGTCCAGTGACTGGCCCAACTTGGGAACCATCTCACAGGGGTAGGAGTGGAGCACTAAAATCTGACACTGTTATTGATGCTATGATATGCTTACACATAGGAGTTTAGCATGGCTGTCCTCTGAGAGGCCCAGCTAGAAGCTGACTGTAACAGATGCAAATACTTGCACCCAACCATTGGACTGAAGTCAGAGACTACTATGGTTGAATTAAGGGAAGGATTAAAGAAGCAAAAGTGGAGGATGACCCCATAAGATGACCAGCAGTCTCAAATAACCAGGGATCCCAAGGAGCTGCAAGAGAGTGAGCCACCAACCAGGTAGCGCACATGGAGTGGTCTGATGCCCCTGGCACATGTATATCAGAGGAGAGTCTCGTCTGGCCTCATTGGGAGAAGATTTGCCTAATTCAAGAGACTTGAGGTCCAAGTGGAGAGGGAAGCCTGAGGTTTCTGTGGGCCCTCTCTATAAGCTAAGGGGAAGAAGAAATGGGATAAGGAACTCTGGGAGTGGGGACAGGGCGTGGGGCAATAGCTGGAATGTAAATAAAAACAAACAAACAAAAACCACAGAAAGTCATTCGTGAAAATTTCTTAGATTATCAGTCACAATGATTTTTATCATCTCAACATAGGACTATGAAATTTCCTTGTGCATCATAACTGCTTGAAGCAGTTCTATCTGGTACAAGTATAAGCTATTATATGTTGCTTTAAAATATTTGGTCATTACACTGAATAAAATGTCCTTGTAGTATTTAACATAATTAAAATGAACCATTTACTTTAACCTAATGTGACCAGATATTATTTTAAAAGTCAATGAATATAAAAGATAATCTCTTTTACATATTTTTTACCAAATATGTTAAATTTGTGTATTATTTATTTATTTATTTATTTATTTTTATTTTGCTGTAGTCACTCTGAACCGCCCCATGAAGCACTCATTGCTCATTATAAATATCTCTGATGTATTGAGATTTCACTTCTAAGATTTTGTATAACTATTAAGATTGCATGAGATGATTCAAACAACAGTTATTTCTTCAAATACTCAATACATAAAAATCTATCTATATTAACATTTTTCTCCACTTTTCAAAGTTTAGATATTTAAAATTTTTTTGTAGAAAATGAGACTTGAATTTGAGGCAATCAAACTTCTTTGAGATAATTATAAGCAAATTCATTATCTCATATTAATCAAACTTAATATTAAATTAAAAGGGTATAAGGTGACTTTTAAAAAGTTAAAATTAATTAATATCAACAAAACATTGTAATTTTTCTTTTAGGTGACAACCAAATTTTATTTCTTTATGATTAAGAATTTAAAACATATACACACTTACACACACACACACACACACACACATTAAAAATGCCTTTATAAAACTATTTTAAATGGAAGCATAAATTTTGATGTACAAAGCAAGAATTTTCTTATTTTGGGGATTTGATTTTTATTTATGTTGAGCAGCATAATTGTAAAATTGCTTGAGTCCTATAGCATTAGATATTTCACAAGTATTTTTTTTTATTTCCACAAAACATAAGTTTGAAATGTCAGTAAATATTCATTATAAACATTAAAAATTAAGATTTTAAAGATTAAAAAACAAGGGTGTGAGGTGAGGAATGTGAAAAGTATTATTGAACCAAATAAAAAATATCTTAGAAAAATAATGTTCCAGAGTCTAAATAAAAGAGACTATCAAAACAAAATTTAAAACAATTTAGTGCTGCTAAACTGTCAAACAGCATTATATGTATGCACTGGAATGAACACAAATAAAATCAGGTTATATTTAAGCAGTGCTATTACAGTGGAACACTGCTGAATAGGCAATGTATTATGGAATTGGAACAGGAGCAACAATAGAAAAACAAGTGTCAGAAGTCTCATAAGTTTTAATTGAATGTAATATTGCACATCAAAATCTGGTATAATGCAACTTATGTTTAAAAAGAGATTTTTGTCTTTGTTCTCTCTTTTATTTTAATAAAATAGAGTTATTTCTTTTTGGAAATGCTGTCAGTTCTCTTAAGTTCCTGTTTATTGATGATAATAAAAGGCAAAAAGAGAGGAAGGAAGGGAGGAAGCAACAAATGAGGGCATAAAATAAAAAAGGAGAAAAAACAGGGAGATAATCTTATCTTGGAAATATATAGGAAGACTTTGGCATTCTAAATCTATAAGAATTAATTCTATGTATCATGTTGCAGATCCAAACAAAAACAGTTGAAATGGAACTCCAACCTCTTAAGGTCTCAAAGGGTAAACCCAATTACTGTATAATTAAATGTCACTGAACAGAACAGCCTATGCAGAAATTGTTAAGAAGTAGAAATTAGGGACATGGCATAGTAGGGACTCTAGCTCTGCATGAGCAGCTGCTGGGTAGATTCAGCTCTAAAGTATAACATCAACTTCTGCAAATTTCTGCACTTTTTTTTCTAAAACTTTGGCTACTTTTTTTTTTCTTTTATTACATATTTTCTTCATTTACATTTCAAATGTTATCCCCTCTCCAGGTCTCTTCTCCAGAAACACTATCCCATCCCCCTCCTCCTGCTTCTATGAGGGTCTTCCCCTATCCCCTCCCACCTCCCTGCCAGGCATTCCTGTACACTGGACAATCAAACCCCCACAGGATGAAGGGCCCCTCTTCCCACTGATGTCCAACAAGTCCATCCTCTGCCCCATATGCAGCCTGAGCCATTAGTCCCTCCATGTGTACGCTTGTTGGTAGTCCAGTCCCCAGGAGCCCCATGGGGGTTGTCACTGTTTCTCCCATCACAGGCCTGCAAACTCCCTCAGCTCCTTCAGTCCCTTCTCCATCTGGGCCCCCGCACTCAGTATTCAGTCAAGTGGCTGGCTGCGAACATCCACACCTATATTTTCAGGCTCTCAGGAGACAACTATATCAGGCTGTTGTTAGCAAGCACTTGGCATCAGCCATAGTGTCTGGATTTGGTGTCTGTATCTGGGATGCTCCAGGTGAGGCAGTCTCTGGATGGCCTTTCCTTCAGTCTCTGTTCCACACTTTTTCTCCATATTTCCTCCTGTGAGTATTTTGTTTCCCCTTCTAAAAAGCACTGAAGCATCTACACTTTGGTCTTCCTTCTACTTGAACTTAGTATAGTCTGCGAATTGTATCTGGGTATTTCGAAGCTTTGGGCTAATATCCATTTATCAGTGATTGCATACCATGTGTGTTCTTTTGTGACTAGATTTCCTCACTTAGGATTATATCTGGGCTAATATCCAATATATACAAAGAACTCAAGAAGTTACACTCCAGAGAAACAAATATCACTATTAAAAAATGGGGTACAGAGCAGGGCAGTGGTGGCACACGCCTTTAATCCTAGCACTTGGGAGGCAGAGTCAGGCGGATTTCTGAGTTCGAGGTCAGCCTGGTCTACAGGGGGAGTTCCAGGACAGCCAAGGCTACACAGAAAAACCCTGTCTCAAAACAAAACAAAAAAAAAAAAACAAAAAACAAAAAAAAAAAAACATCCAAAATAGTCAGAAGCTGGAAACAACTGAGTTGTCCCTCAACAGAGGAATGGATACAGAAAATGTGGTACATCTACACAATGGAGTACTACTCAGCTATTAAAAAATGCTGACTTCATGAAATTCACAGGCAAATGGATGGAACTTGAAATTATTGGTTCTTTTTTTTTTTTTTTTTTTTTGAGACAAGCTTTCTTTATGTAGGTATGTCTGTCCCGGAACTCACTCTGTAGACCAGGCTTGCCTCAAACTCAGAAAGCTGCCTGCCTCTGCCTCCCAAGTGCTGGGATTAAAGGTGTGTGCCACCACCACCTGACTTCTGCACTTTTCAAAGTGCTAAAACCAACAAACAAAAGTCAGATAAGGAAACAGCATTTTCAGATTATCTTAGGGTGCAAGAGCTTTCCTTTCTCAGACTGACTAACTGAATAATAAAAAATTAAGCGAAAATATTGCTAGACAAAACAAATACTATTTGGCGAGGCTGTTGGTAAACAGTATATAAATATATTATTCTATATATATATATATACTCTATTTAATAGTAAAAGTTTCAGGTAATTGCCTATATTTGAAAGGTGAATAATAGAGAATAATTTCTGGGAAGTAGTGGGAGAGAGGGTTCTTGGAAAGAGAGAGGAAAAGGAGGGAAAAAGAGAGGGTAGTTCAGATACAGGAGGAGATGGGGGAGAAGTATGGAAGTTCAAGAATTTGAAAGTAGGTGTATAGCAGTGGGGAAAGTGGAACTAAGGGTAGCCACTAGAAATCCCTAGATGCCAGGAAGCCAAGAGGTTCCAAGGACCCAACAGGAAGGACTTTAGCCAAAATTCCCAACAAAGGGGAGATAGAACTTTTAGAGACCATATGCTGTGAATATGCATGGCCCCTAGTTGAGGAATGGGGCCAACCACCCACCTCAAAAATATTAATCTAAAAATTAAATCCTTCTGTCAAAAAGAAATGCAGGGACAAAGAGTGGAGCAGAGAATGAAGGCCATCCAGAAACTGCCCCACCTGGGAAATCCATCCCATCTGCTGACACCATACCCAGACACTATTACTGATCCCAAGAAGTATTTACTGATAGGAGCCTAGTATATAGCTGTTCTCCTGAAAGGGTCTGACAGAGTCTGACCAATACAGATGCAGATGTACACAGCCAAATATTGGACTAAGCTCTGGGACCCCAGTGACAAACAAAGTTAGGGCAAGCATTGAAGGAGTTGAAGGGGGTTGCAAACTCATAGGAAGAAGAAAAATATCAACCAACTAGATCCTCAAAGCTCCAATGGACTAAATCACCAACTAAAGAGTACACAGGGGGTACCCATGGCTCCAGCTGGATATGTAGCAGAGGATGGCCTTATCTGGCATCACTGGGAGGAAAGCCCCTTGGTCCTACGGAGGCTTGATGACTCAGGATAGGGAAACGCTAGGCTGTTGAGGCAGGAGTGTGGTGTAGGTGTGTGTGTGTGGGGGGGTGATCATTCTCATAGAAGCGGTCAGGGAAGGAAGGGATAGGACTCTTGTGGAGTGGAATCTGGGAGAGCAGATAATATTTGAAATGTAAATAAATAAAATAACCAATAAAAATGAAAAAAAGAAAAAATGAATAATAGATAATGAATGAATTTTTTGGCAACTCATGCATCTAATTATGGAAGAAAAAAACCCACACAGAAACTCCATAAATGACAAATGAGTCCTGTATTTCCCATGATGATGTTTAATGAGAAACAGCAAAGTTCACTGAAAATATCTTTGTAATTTCAAGGCACTTTCAGGCTTTCAAAAATACCTCAAATAGAAATGTTTAGCATTTTAAAATGATATTCTGAGAAATGAGACAGAAATTAAAAGCATTGTAGGTAAAATATAAATACTCAAATGAAAGCAAGATGATAAGGTGGGCTGAGTTGGGTTGGGGATTCCTAAAGCACAATTGATTTTAAATACATTCAAGGACATTTGAGAAAATACAAAAGAAAAGATTAGACTTTGATTGGGAAAATAGAGAGTCAGATAACAATCATGTGGTACAAAATAAATGTAGTAGATATAGCTGGTGGCAAAACGAACCCAATCTTTTTCATGAAGGATAAGGAACTGTACATGGCAAATAATTCATTCTATTATGTAGAGGAGTGGGGTTAAAGGAGGTAGTCTGCCACAGCAATCTATAACTTTACTCAGCAAAGAAAACATCAGAATTTTTTTTTTCATAAACGAATGGGTCAAGCATCATGTTCATGTTCTTAGAAACGTATTCTTTTTCTATTTTTAGGATATATGTGACTTTGTATAACAAGCTTATGGTAGGAAAATCTTTATCCATTTCAGTTTTGAACTGCCTTTAGATGTCAGTAACTTTTACTGATGCATGCGTCTTAGAAGCCTTAGAAAATGTCATGGCAGGAAGTCCTTTAATTATCTCTGCTTGAAATGTAGTTAAATTTGCTTGAGAAAATCCTAATCACCAACAATTACCCTGATCCGTAAGCCACATAAAATACCAACAAAGTGAGGGAATTACAGATCAATTTCT
>JADRCD010173022.1:0-11711 GCA_019843815.1 Montemys delectorum | reverse complement strand
AGACAACTGGAAACTTGAAGCAGAGATAAAAGACAAAAGAGAAGTCAGAATTGATCCAGTTTGGCATGAGAGTCCGGGGTTCCTTTCCCTAGTTCTGGGGGTCCGAGAGATGTTAGGAAGAAAGGAAGAGGCAGACAGATTAATCCCCTTGTGCTGTGTTCTGCTCAGGCAGCCAGTGGTGTGTGGTAGGTGCTGTGGGGGAGAAGCCAAGTCAGCTGATGCACTGAGAAAAGGCAGAGAGACTCTATCCAGTGAATGTCTCAAAACTATCGTGAGGCTGCATGGGAAGTGGGTGCGGGATGGCTCATCATTCTTCTGGCTATTCAGGAGTGCCACAGAGTTCAGGGGTTTACCAAGGCTTGGCAGTAAGTATGTGGCTGATGTAGCTTGGATTAGTCTGCAAAACAAATAAAGGCAGCACCATTCATAGACAGCTCCTTGTATCTTGAAATTCATTTATTGATCAGTTCATTGGACTCAAGCTGCCTAGAAATCCCACTCAAGGCAGAGATGGCTTTATCTGAAACTGTGGACAGAGAATGACCTCTCTGGTCCCCAGGTCCTCTAAAACCTGTTCAGATTCTGTCTTAGTCAGGGTTTCTATTCCTGCACAAACATCATGACCATGAAGCAAGTTGGGGAGGAAAGGGTTTATTCAGCTTACTTCCACATGGCTGTTGATCACCAGAGGAAGTCAAGACTGGAACTTAAGCAGGTCAGGAAGCAGGAGCTGATGCAGAGGCCATGGAGAGATTGTTCCTTACTGGCTTGCTTCTCCTGGCTTGCTCAGCCTACTCTCTTATAGAACTCAAGACTTCCAGCCCAGAGATGGCACTACCCACAAGGGGCCCTACCCCCTTGATCACTGATTGAGAAAATGCCCCACAGCTGGATCTCATGGAGGCACTTCCTCAACTGAAGCTCCCTTCTCTGTGACAACTGCAACCTGTGTCAAGTTGATACACAAAACCAGCCAGTACAGGTTCCTTTCCTCTTCTCTTTCATCCCAGGAAGACAGCTGTATTCTGTATTTGCTGAGCTTGTCCCCATTGATGCTCCTTAGTAACAGAGAAAGAGGGAACACTCGAGTTCCCCAGGTACTCACATTCATCATGAGCTCTATACTTTCCCCGAGTTACCAACAGAAACAGTTGAATGAGGGCTATTTGGAGCTTCTTATAGACTGCAAATCCATTGATTCAGAAACTATGTCTGAGTCCCATGTCTATGCCCTACATATAGCCTTACTCCTAATAGATGCTCATAGCTCTATGGACATTTTAATGTATCTAACTCTGGAGGCTGAAAATCTTTTATCTGGAGGCTTTGGAAGAGGTCAGAATGAGATGGAGCCAATGAAGCCATCAAATCAAAGACTGGAGCAAGCCCAAGCCAGACCAAATCCTAGCACAGAGTTGAGAGTAGGGCATGAAATTCCATATCCAGCACTGGAGTGATTGACAACTGTCAGCTGCTGGGAGAGGGAGAGATGGTTTTCTCTAAGAGTGTAGCCCTCTGGTAAGTCAAAAATGCTCCATTGGAAGCCTATCCATTTAAGAATGTTTGAGCATTGGTTTTTATGGGTTTAAATAAAACAACATGAAGTTGGTTGGCTAGGGTAGCTGGGGTGTTTCTGGGAAGAGTTGGAAGAGGGAAAGTGACTACAAACAAAACTCTTAACATAACTATTAAAGGAATAATAAAATGTTTAAAAACAAAAGAGCATCTGCCACGGATGAATGATGCTCAGGGTGAGAAGTGTAGGGAGGAAATGGATGTGAAGATAATGAGTACCACTCTCCTTTGAATATTTCCAAGGAAACAGGGACCCTGCTCTTGAGCCTGCAGGCCACTGAAGACCTTCTTCCGAACCCAAGCTTCCATGGAGAAATCAGGCAGCTCCATTTTGAGAATCATATGGGGGGTCTCAGAGATGAGTCTAAATAATCAAGCTTTTGAGTTCATGGCTGTTTGAAAGCATGGGCTTCACAACTCACTGTGAAAGCTAACTTAGAGTATGGCTCTGCCTCCCACCTGAAGCCAAAGAACACCTTTCTCATTATTTAACTTTTTATAAGGTTCTATCTCTCGGCCTAAGAAGACATCTGTCTTCACTTTTATTCAAGAGTTGGTGTGTTTCATTTCCTTCAACGCACCAGAAGAGCAAGAAACCTAAACTCATACAAACAGGACAAAGTGGATGCTATTTGAAGTAACTGGAGGGACTGAAAAAAAAAAACATATTGTTGCTACTGGTGTGGATTGTTTGTTACTTAGCAGTGACCTCGAAGCCTGCCTGACCAATGTGTGGCCATGAAAAAGGAAGAATGGTATTGAGCCCTGTTGAACTAGGTGGGCTAGCCACCTGGAAGGTACATCTCAGCTCATTGGGCTCAGAGAGGGTAAATCCTAGAGTTTAATCATTGTTTTGAGAAGAAGTGGGATCCTACAGAGGCTAGGTAGTAGAGTTTGTCATTCATCGTTGGTCACAGTAACATGTCTCATTGTGACCATTAATCATCCTTTACTTTTCCCAGAGGATCTTCACAGTACTCAGGATGGAAGCCAGGGTCTTTTTTTGCATGAGAAGTGGAGCTCCATCATGAACTACACCTCAGCTTTCTACTTGAATATTTTTGGTCACAATGACTTAAGTTTTTACAAATGTAAAGTGATTTCTCTTAAACGTATAAGGAAAAAGGTTTATGTGGGACCTGAACACCACAGGTAGAAAGGGGATCTGGTATGTGTGGGCACTGGACATCACAGGTTCTGACCTCAACTTTGTCATATTATGAAAGGGTTGGGCATTTCTGTAGTGGTTAGTCTCTGGAGACAACCAAATGGATGTAAAAACCAAAACCCAAAAGCCAAACAAACAAAACCAACCAACCAAACAAACAAAAGAACAAAACAACATCAACAGCAAAAAACCCAAACAACAACAACAACAACAACAACAATCCCAACCAACCAACCAAAAACCCAGAAGACATTCTGCCAAAGCATGGCAGGTGCTCCTCTTAACCATGTATGTGACAATTCAGAACAACCCACTAACTTGGCCATTGGTTTTGTGTGTAGACAATTTATAGTAAGTTGTAAAGCTCTCAGAGAGAATTATAATTATTTTGCATCATGGGCAAGGTGAGGTTTTACAAATAATCTCATTTTGTGTATACTTAAATTCTTGAAAGTTAAAATAAATGGGAACTAGGACACATTGGATCTGCTCTGGGATATCTGGAAACTCTTTTAGGCCTTTAGCTTCATCTTTATGAATGTTAACTAGAAATAAGAATTAGACCACTGTGAGTGCTTTAGAACTCTGCTGAAGAAAACTAACTGCTCTAGTGACGAGTCCTAGAGGCTTCTGAGAGAGATGAGGAGAGGCCCAGGAAGTGGGTACAGACCTTCAATACTACCTTGGCCAGCAAATATGTATATGGTTTTCTTAAAATTGAAAGCCTTAGAAAAAAATTACAGTATTAGCAGATCTTTGGGGACTATTAGATTCTTGCCTTTCCATTTCTCCCCCTTCCCTTCTTTCTTAAAAACAAACAAACAAAACCTAAACCAATAGAATAATTTCTACTTGGGGCAGACCATGGGACCCCACTGAATCAATTGCTGTCACCTTTCCCTTATCATTCTGTATCTCTCCAAAGGACCATCTTCCTCATTATTGTGTGTTTCTCTGGGCCTGGTTCTCCACTCTGTACAGAGTAAATAACAAAATGTGTTAAATAAAACTGAATTCAGGAGACTCCAGGCCTTGTGGATCCTCTCTTCTAGACATCATTTGCCTTTAGGCTTGGTGCACCGCATGGTACCTTAGTGTCCTATTCTGATTCTGAGCCTACCAGCAGGGGAAGAGATCTGGCTTTTCTCTAGCTTTCTGAGGAAAGCTAAGAAGAACAGGTCTATCCACACAGGGTCAGTACCTACACCTGCACACTTTCTTACATCAGGAGCTCTGTCGGTAGAAACCCTTGTTTGGAGGAGGTGGCTACAAACTATCAACCCTTTATCAATTGACTGAGTTTCAGAGGAAATATTTTATTCTTTGCAGGACTTCCCCGCTGCCTTGAAATTGTCTTGATGACACAATGGACTAGTCTCAAATTCTCTGTAAACATTTTTAAAGCATTTTGTTGATACCTACAATATTTCAGCCAGAAACTTCTGAGAAGAAAACATCACATCTCCATTTTGTTCCTCATGAAGAGATGCTTGACTTACACATGACATGAGAGGTGTGGCTTAAACTATATCCCAGGGCTCATCTCTGTCTTGGCCTGTAATTGTTCATTTATTCTGTGATTTAACTCCACAGACTCCCCAAAGTATTTTCATCCAAATGCCAGCTGTGCAATCCAGGCTCAGCATTCAGACATGTGCAGTGAATTTTCTTTTAAATCAGTGGTGACCTCAGATGGACTAAAAAGGTTCAGGTGTGTGTGTGTGTGTGCTCCATCTGCCCTTGCAAAATGGAGGGGAGGGGCACAGTGCTGAAGATGCAGACTTGAGCTTTGAGGGTTTGGACTTCTCTGCCATGACCAGTCTTCCATCTTTCTCACTTTAGGGGAGCTGACCAGGCTAAAACACCAGACTCAAGTTTGCTGCCTTCTTCACCAGCACAACAGCCTTACAAAAACAGTATTGAGATTACAGGGCCATCTGTCCCTTTTGTGCTGGGGGAAAACCCTAAAAAGCTTTGCTCCAAAGCTCCCTGCTGTTTACCATTTGCAGGCTTAGCTAGTAAGAAGGCTACTTTTAAATTGCAGATGCAAAAGGCTTAAAGGTTCTCAGTTCCAGGCCTTAGTATTTATCTGTGGTAATCACTGTCTGTCAACAATAAAATCTGAGTGCTATGTGTTCAACCCTGAAGCATAGTGCAACAGTATTGTACAATCCACATTTCTGCAGGTATCACTATGAATATTGATTTTTTAAATTTTATTTGGAGAGTTAATATGACCTAGAGGAATTTGAATTTTGATTTAATGGGTCCAGGATACCTTTCCCTATCTTCCCTAGATAACCAAGATTTAGTTGCTAGAAATTTTCAAATTATCTCCTAAAACCAATAATGATCCTTTTTTTTTTTGACTCACTTTTTGGGAAGTAGTTCAATATACTGATTATGCTAGAACAATATTACAACTGAATCTTCTAGAAAGGAAATAGTTGACAATATTCAATTAACTGTGGACTTAAATAGCTGAACCCAAATAAAAAAGATGAACACACACACACACACACACACACATACACACACACACACACACACACACACACACACACACACACACGAGACAGAGAGAGAGAGAGAGAGAGAGAGAGAGAGAGAGAGAGAGAGAGAGAGAGAGAATGAACATTTGGTACTTCTAGAAGAACCAGTTTCGAAAGTAGAAGAGCCAGGGATACCCACCAGAAACTGAGTTTATCCTGAGAGTAAATCTGCCATATTGGAATCTAAAGATTAACCTCTGTGTAGATAAAGACAAAAAATTCACTGGTGCTAGATTTCTGCAAATACAGATTCTGAGGAATCTTGGGTGAGAGCTGGATAGACTTAGACTAATTGATCTTTAGGCACTTCCTGTCTCCCAGATATCACAACGCTGACCAAAGAGGAAGAGTTTCGAGTACTCACGTGGTATTAAGCCTTGGTTAGCCAACTGCTCCTGGGTCCTTCTCTGTTGAAGCCGTAACTGTAAGACTTGGAAAAGGAAACACAAGCTTGTGAGTTGGGCCAGAAGGCATATCGTCACGTGCTTTCATCATACCATCCTAGCCTTCTGGTTTAATGTCCAGAACAGCTTTGAAAGTTATTGAGAAGAACACTTTCATATCTGTGGTAGTCAAAGAGAGGCATGAGAGGAGCAGGGTGATGTTTGGTGCTGCAAATCTACAGAAGCTCCTTCGAAGAGACTACTATTTCCCCAGCATCATATTTTCCTCTCTCTCTACTGCACTTTATGCTCTCTATGCTTTTTGGGTGGAAGCCCATGATGTAAAAGGGGAGAGAAAGCAAAGACAACATTAGCCATGAAGACTCATTAGGACCCAGATCACATCTCTACCCCTTAATGGATGTGTACCTGGGCATGATGGTTAATCTCCCGGATCTACAGATTTCCCATTTGTTATAGGAGTCACACCTACCTGTTCAAGTTGCTATAAAGACTGATAAAATAAATAAATGTATGCATACAGTTTAGCAGAGTGCCTGTCAGCAATGCCACCATTAGATGCTAATACTAGAAGAATCAGGAATTCTTATGGAAATTTAAAGGTTATTGGAATTATGCTTCTCTTAGAAAAAAACACTATAAATTACTCAAACATTATATTATGTACATGCATTAGCTATTCATAACACAAAGATTACGCATAAAACATGTATTTGTAACTGTTAATATTGAATAGTACGGGATTGTTAAATTGTGAGTAGAATATTTACAATTTTCTTTATTCTGTCCCCCAAACACATTCTGCCTTTGGAAATTCAGCTTTCCCCTCATGAATATTCTATTTTCTCAGGAAGATTCTGGTTTTCCATTATGGCCCTTGGTTTAAGTTGTTGGGACTAAGTTTCTATCACTGTGACAAATACCTGACATACATCCTGAGGAGAGGAAGGGTTTATTTTAGCTTGAACATTCAGAGGTTAAGTCAACAGTAAACATGCAGACAATTAAAATAGCAATTAAAAATTACTTGATAATTAAAAGCCACACACATACCACATGCATATACATGCAGTACACACACACATATACACACCATACACATATACACACATACATCACAAAAGTCACACACACACCACATGCACATATATGCTGTACACACACATATACACATATACACCATAAAGCCACACACACACATACCACATGCACATACACGCTGTACACACACACACATACACACACCCTACACGTATACACACATACACCATAAAGCCACATACACATACACACCACATGCACATACATGCTGTACACACACACACACACACCCCATACATACACATCACCCATGTATGTACACATATACCAAACACACTCAAGCACATACACACACTCATGTACACACACATGTGTACACACGTGAACACACACATGCATACACACACACACAAACACATACATCCTGAAAAATAGCAAATATTAAGCATATTGCAGAGGGGACCAGAGCTTGGAGAAACGACCTGATTTCAAGTTCCTCCTTGACTCTGGAGGCTTAGGCTTGAAGGTGGCCATAGTGAGAAAGTGACAGTTACAGATAACTAAAATTCCAGAAGCAAATCAAAGTGCAGAGGCATGAGGGGGCGGTGCCCTGCTAAGTGCTGTGGAAGGTCAGG
Organism: Montemys delectorum; assembly: GCA_019843815.1. Taxonomy (NCBI): domain Eukaryota; kingdom Metazoa; phylum Chordata; class Mammalia; order Rodentia; family Muridae; genus Montemys; species Montemys delectorum. The sequence goes on along the minus strand of JADRCD010173022.1, from coordinate 4,336 downwards.
GTGAGATGGAAAAAATCAAGCAAGACAACAGTCAGGGTGGGGGCGGGGAGGCCTCCGCTCCCCAGTTTCACACTGATTCCTTTGGCTTCAATGAAACAGACTCTGCACACATGGACAAGAGTCAGCTCCTGTTGCCTCTCTGTGGATGGTCTGCTATAATACATGCAGAAAAATCTGCATTTCCAGAGGACTGTGACAGACTTCAGGGTTATATAGTATATGGCTTGTCCAATGTCTGGGGAACCATTTAAGATTACTCTATGCACAAAGAAATAAGTCATTTTAACCAATTCTAAGTGGAAAAGGCAAAATAAAATGAACCCAAATGCTGATCTGGGGATGACCCTAGTGTTGGGATTCCCAGACAAGGCTTTTAAAAGGGTGATTTCCAGCCCTGTTCAATAAAGGTAAAGAAGCAACGGTCGAAACGAATGAAAGGATGGATAAGATGAGCAACAATCTACAATGTAAAATGAAACAAAGATCTGCAGATAACCAAAGGGCCCAGGAAACTCCGAGGCGCACCAAACTGATGGAGGAAAACAGATGGGATTAAGTGGTAGATTCTCAGGGGTAGGTCCAAACATCTGAGTCTGAGCGAATAAGAGTGCCAACAGATGAGCAGCAGAAGAAAGGAAGGACCAGCAGCTCATCTAGGGAGGTAATGTCAACTTGAATAGCCACAGGCTTCTCATCAGAACCCCAGGAAGATGGAAGATCAAAACAAAACCCAGAAGCTCTCAGCCTGAGTAGAAAGCGCCCTGCAGGAAGGGAGGGGGAGCGAGTGATTCCCAAGAAAGGAAAATGATGTCATCAGCTGCTAGCTCATGCCACTTCAAGAACTGATTATGGAAGTGAGTGCTGGGAAGAAACCTACATATCCAGGAGTAAGAATATGAGAAATGCTGGCGATCTAGATAAACATTTCAGGTTCACCCCTTTCTTATTCATTTAGAAAACACATGACCCGAGAGAAAGGCTGCACTGCCTGGTGGGGTTCCCAAGGCACATGGATGCCATGCAGACCAGCTGTAACAGAACGTCTCTGCTCTTCTTTGGGTCTTGAGCTTCCCGCAAAGGTCCTCAGGTTCCAAGGTCAGGTCTGTGGCCTGAGTGCTTGGGAGGAGGTGGGTACTTAGAAAGTAGAGCCTAGTGAGGAACTTAGGGCACTGGGGTTGTGACCTTGGATGAAATATTGGGTCTCTGGTCCCTTCTGTCTCTTTTTCTTTCTGCTGTTTGACATGTGCTTCCCCGCTGCCACATTCTCCTGTCATGCCATGCTACCTCCATACAGGCTAGAAGCAACGAGGTCAATGAATCATGCAGAGTCTAGGAAGAGAATAGACTCCAGCAAATTGTCTTCTGACCTCCACGCACATACAAGACAAATAAAGGGCTCACCCCTCCCTCTCTGCATACATAGGAGACAAGTAAAGAAATGCAACTAAAACATTTTTAAATGTGGCACCTTAGAATTATACAAATGAACAGTAACGTGAGTGTGTTGTCTCTCAACATTTGATTACGCTGGATGAAAAGAAAAATTCCCAACAGCTCAGAGGAGTTGAACAGTGTATTTGATCTTATAAGAATTGACTTCCATCTTGAGTTAGTTGCAGAGTGCTCCCACTAAGAACTGCATGACACACTTTGAAGTGCATGTGGTACATCACAGAGCCACCCCGAGCAAGAAGTCCCACCCACCTCAGAAGGGTTGGGCTCACTCAGTGTGTGCTCTCTCATCAGACTGGAATTAATTAGCAACCAGGAGCAATATGTTACTAAGAAAAATATTTGGCCATACACTTTAAATAATTCATAAGCCAAAGGGAGGAAAATCACATGGAAAATTAAAAGTATTTTGTTCTGAATAACAATCGGTAGAGGATGTAATTTATGGAAAATAGCAACCAGCATGGATGGTCAGGGGGAAAGTCAGCTTGATATGCTCATGTGGGAAGAAGAAGAGCTTGAGCTTATGATTCTACCTTAAGAAGATAGAACAAATCAGGCAGTTGTGGCACATGCCTTTAATCCCAGCACTTGGGAGGCAGAGGCAGGCGGATTTCTGAGTTTAGGGCTAGCCTGGTCTACAGAGTGAGTTTCAGAACAGCCAGGGCTATCTAGAGAAACCCTGTCTCGAAAAAACAAAACAAACAAAACAAACAAACAAAAACAAACAAACAAACAAAGAACAAGGAGGGTGCCCCAAATAATACCATAATATTAGAGATTAAAAGAGTGTGGTGGTTTGAATGAAAATGGCCCGTTGGGCTCAGATATTTGCATGCTCAGTCTGCCGTGGGTAGCACTGTTTGGATAAGGCAAGTCTCTGGGAGTGGGCTTTGAGGTTTTTCAAAAGCCCACACTACACCTAGTCTCTCTGTCTCTCTCTGTGTCTGTCTCTATCTCTGTCGCTCTCCCTCTCTCCCTATCCCTGCCCCCTGACCCCACGTGCATGTTCCCTGTAGTTCAGGATGTAAAGCTCCCAGATGCCTGCCTGCTGCCAGGCTCCTTGCCACGGTAACCATGATCTAACGAATGCTCTGAAATTGTAAGCCCTACAATTAAATGCTTTTCTTACAGAAGAGTTTCCTTGGCCATGGCCTTTCTTCCTTGCAACAGAACAGTGAACAAGACAAGCAGAAGTCTTTAAAAGAGAAAATAGATACATAGTAGAGAAACCCAGCAAAGCTAAAAGCGATCCCAAGAACCACTGACGAAATCAGACAACTTTTGTCTAGACTGGTAGAGAAAAGGGAAGCTGGGTAAAATGGATCTATAATGTTAAAGATAAAAAGTGGAATATAACTACATATCATAGGTATTAGAAAGATAATAAGAAGCTACCATTAAAGATTTGCACTAATAATTTTAGCAATTCAAAGAAATGGACAAATTTCTTAAAAACTATAGCTTATCAAAACTGATATAAACAAAAATACTTTTAAAATAAATCACATTGATTATCAAAACCTTACTCATTCTGCATACTGATAAACACCTCTAGGCCTACAGAATTTTGATGGCATTTTTTCCAAATGTTGCTATAAGAATACGTGATTTGAGGGGCTAGAGAGATAGCTTTGTAGTTAAGAGCACTTACTGCTCTAGTTGGACCCCTGGCTTTGGCTCTCAGAACAAAATGGTAGCCCACAACCATCTCTAACTCTAGTTTCTGGAGATATGATGTCCTTCTCTGACTTCTACATGCATATGGTACAGACACACACACACACACACACACACACACACACACATACACACGCATACACACCACAATTAAGTTAAATAGTAAATACATTTTTAATGAATAAATTATTTTCCATCAGATAACCTCTACATTCTACTCTTTCCTGAAACTGGAAATAAGAGTACTTCCTGCTCTTGTAGGGTCCCTGGGTTTCAAATTATTTTGTCTTTTAACATCATGGATTTTAACCTAACAAAGAAGAGCAATGAGTGCTGTTTGTTAAGATCAACATGTTCGAAGGCTGTTTCAGATCTCTAAACATGAAGCTATTCTGACTGGGATTGAGTTCAGTGAAGACAACAGACTAGAAACAGAAGAGAAAGATCTAGAAAAGGAAGTAGCAGAAGTTGGTGGCCTAAAGGAGAGAAATACAGTTTACTCTATCTAAAGACTGTTAGTTTGAGATCCTTTGAGATCCTGTAGGAACTTGGGGGTTCCTTGATAGAAGGAACTAGAACAGCATATACACCTTTCCCTTGGGTGTGGACCATGGTGCACATCAGATTCCCAAACAGAGCACAGGCCTCCAGACTTTAAAAGCACTAAGGCAGAAATCTGAAAAAGCAAGAATTCTGAGAATGTGCATTAGTGTTATCATGGAGTTGACAAAGTAATTTGAAAAGTGTGATGAGCTTAGTTTTAGACACTCTGAGTTTTGGAGGTTCCAGTAAATCATAAACCTTACTGCCACTTACAGGGCTTGAGAAAGTTCAGAGGTCAAGGCTAGGGCACTGACTTTGGGTATCACCTTGGAATAGGCTGCAACATAAACCTTTTAGTTGAATTCCTAAAGTAATAGGGATAGATTAACCAAGGAAAGAGAGAATAAAAAGAAAATAATGATAAAAGTCTATTGTAAACAAAGAAAAGATGTTTTCAAACAAAGTCCAGAGTAAAAATTGACTCTATGAGGGACCCTACAAGAGCAGGAAGTACTCTTATTTCCAGTTTCAGGAACATTGTGACATTTGACACAGTTCATTTCCATTTGCAAAATAATTTGCAGGTCTTTTTTTTTTTTTTTTTTTTAATCATTCATGAAGACTGGAAGCATTGGCCAATTAAGACAGCATCTACTTGCCT
>JADRCD010172995.1:0-15575 GCA_019843815.1 Montemys delectorum | reverse complement strand
ATTGTGTTTGGTGTCATCCCTGGATTGGTGGACCTGTGTTCTGTAAGAAAGAAGGCTGGGAAAATCACAAGGAGCCAGCCAGTAAGCAGCACCCTCCATGGCCTCCGCATCAGCTCTTCCTCCAGGTCCTGCCCTGTTTGAGTTCCTGTCCTGACTTCCTTCGATGATGAATAGTGATGTGGAAGTATAGGCCAAATAAGCCACTTCCTTCTGAACTTGTTTCAGTCAGGGTGTTTTTGTCAAAGCAATGGAAACACTAATTATGTGACAGGAAATAGGCTCAGAATTTAAAACCACAGACACCAATGAAGCACCTTTCAGCACAGTGGCTAACCCAGAACCCTTCTCACAGACTCAGGTCAGGGCGCCGTCACATGATTACTAGACCTTGGGTACAGCAAAGCATTAGACAGTCACGCAGAGGCCTAACGTAAATAAGCTTGATGGGAAACCCTGGAGAAGTGAGGATTCTGCTGGGTGGACTGTGGAGAGAATAAATGATTCCAGGAAAGCATGTTCTTGGGACAGAGTTTTGCACATTGTTCCTCAGTCAACATTTTCATCAAGTTGTCCTTAAAGAAGTCATGAAAAATGAATACACAGATTAAAAGGAGGGAAAAAAACCAGTTCATTAGAAAAAAATAGAGATTTCAAGGTATTTCAGCAAGTTAAAATGGTAGCCAAAACTGCCTCAAAAATCTATACACAGGCAGATTAAAAGAGATAAATCTGCTTTTAACTTTAACAGGTCTACGTGTGGGATGGCGTCAATACTTGTCTCTCACCATCCAATCTGCTCAGCTAGACAGCTCACCTTGTTTACCAGCTCTGCTGGGGACTCCCTCCCAGGAGATGAGAGGACGAGGATCTAAGCCAAGGGCACTCAAAATGACATCAGTGCTATGGCTGTGACTCTGGACTGGGGCTTTCTTTTCTCTTTAGGCTCAGGCTTCTATAGCCTGCTCGTGGCTCCATGATGTTCTCAGGCAGAGATTCCGCTGCCAAGCATCTGTCCAGCCAGATGACCATGTATCAAAGAGTTCCCCGCATGTCACGCTTACGACATTGCTTGAGCTAGGACCATCGCATGAGCATGGCCCAACCCATGGATCTATTTTTCCTCTGGACCCTAAGCTGATCACACCTGGCTGTTGACAGGGAACCAGATCTTCTAGCATCCAGAAGAAACGAAAAGAGTAAGGAGGATCTTCACCCAACACGCTCCATGCAAAATGGAGCTGCTGCTTGGTTAAGCGCAGAGTTTGGCTCCCACTGGGCTAGCATTCGTGGAAAGATACAGTCTGTGAGATGACACAAGTACACAACGGAGGAGGCGGTGTGAAGACGGAAGAGAGACAAGATAGGCCTCAAGCCAAGGGACACATGAAGAGATCAGGAAAGGGAGCAATGGATTCTCCCCAAGCCTCTAGAGGTAGCACGAGCCTGCCTGCAGACAACCTTAACGCTAAACTTCTGATCTCGAAAGCTGTCAGGGAATATATCAAGCCTCCAATTCTGCAATAATTTGTGATAGCATCTATGACAAACAAACAAACAAAAACCAGTCGTGGGCTGGAGAGATGTTCTGCAGTTAAGAGCACTACTCTATTCAGAGGACCCAGGTTCAATTCCCAGCACCTACATGGCAGCTCTCAACTGTCTGTAACTCCAGTTCCAGATCTGATACCCTCACACAGACACACATGCAGGCAATACACCAATGTATAAAATTAAAAAAAAATTTAAAAACTGGTTGTGGGTTAAAAGTGGGCATTAATAGCCTTCTTTAGGACAAAATATTGACTTGGTATGTATTTTCGTGGCTGGGACCTAACCAGTCTCACAGCAGGTGCAGCTGTGCTTTTAGTAAGATTTCAGAGGCAGTTAACAAGCATCTTTTAGGACACGCCTTATACTGACTTCATTAAGAATCAGTCATTCGCATGCAATCTCTGCAGACAGTAAGTCCATTCAAGGCACAGAACCAAATGCACCAGCCTCTATCACACAGAAATCAGACAGTAGCTCACAGCGCTTGAGGAAGGCATCCATACCAAAGAGGTGTCAAAACAAAGAGACCCAAGTGGTTGAGGCCTGCCATTCTCTGATTCCTCGCAGTCAGTCCACGTCCTGCTCCATCTTCTCTACGGATGAATGCTGCTGAGATGAGAGAATGATACGACAATCCCTAAACTCAGCAGCAGAAAGACAGGCATATCCATGGCCTCCCCATACCTACTGCCCACAGCACACTAGCCATGCCTGAGGTCACTCTCTTGCTGTTCCAGGGGACCACCAAAGAAGACCAGGCCTGGTTTAGAGAGACTTTTATGGTGTGGGGTTTCTCACTGTCCCTGATAAAAATACCATTACTATTTTTATTACCGTAAATAGTCCCTTTAAATTCAGTGAAGAGAAAAGGAAAGATGAGTGTAAAATTGCCAGTTAAATTGTGCACGGCTAATGACCGCCTTCTGCTTGACTGAGCTTCAGTACATCCACCAGAGAGTAGAAAGAGAAGGGTGCACCTGATCTGAGAAGTGCTTGGGGCCTGGCTACTTCCTGGGTGTCAGTCCTTGGGTAGGTCATTTCTCTTCTGTTGAGCTTCATTCTTCTCAGAGGCAAAATGGCACAAGCGGGCATAGCAACGCTGGCCCTGAACAGAGCCTGACCCACCGGTGCTGGTTAAACAAAGAATGGATAAAATGTTGTACGTCAGGACTAACAATCCACCTCAAAATGTTCCTGTTTACTTGAATTATGACAGTGACGTTCTTATTTGTAGCTCTTCTCTTGCAGTTATCATCAATATCTCCCAGGCCTTACGAAGTCTAGAAGGGCTGTTTATTATCTTGGGAAGTCTGTGCTGGCAGAGGGCATGTTTTCTCTTCTTAGACAGTAGCGCTTTTACAATCCAGAGATTTATGGAAGAGAAAGTTGGTCAGTTATTATGGGTGATACATAACTACTATTTTTGGCCTGGGACTAAAAAACGATTGCCTTTGAGTCTAAAACAGAACTCGAAGCATGCTCCTTCATTCAAAACTTACTGTCCCCTTGATCCTCAACTCAAAGCCATTTTCTTGCCTGACCCCAGTCAGCAGGATGGTGGGCTGTGTGAAACATGATCCTCAGTGAGACTCTGAATTTGTCCTCAGCCCATTACAACCAGAATGGGCCAACCCACCAGTGAGGGTTGCGGGGAGAGACAAGGAGACTGAGCAAGTCTCTCATCCTACAGTCCCCTGGACTGGGCAGTCCTAAAATACATGTGTCAATCTAAAAGCTAAAGCCCATGGCATACCAGCACATGGGCGATGACTTCTCCAATCCCCACCAATGGGCAGGCAAGACAGGCATGGGCCTATCACTCCATCCAGGAAGCCATGGCTTCCTCAGAAGGCTGGGAGTCAAGCTGGAGTTCTTTCTCCTCTTCTCTCTCTCTCTCCCACATCCCTAAAGTAGCCATCACATGCACAGGAAGGTGGTTCACCCCAAGTCCTGCCCTCCCAACACTGGCACAGGAGGCATATCTGATGTAGCCCTAAAACTAACCATTTGAAACCTCTGGATGATGGGTATCATCACTGCTGAGCACCCAAGCTCAGAAAGTCCTTCGCTCAAACTGAAGAAAGACTTGCTAGCCTGGCTACCTCCGGCCCAGCGGTACAATAATCGGACTGGCATGACTCAGTATGTGGTCTCCCATTCGAAAATGCAACTGTTTAGATCTGGATTAACCCTCTTCCCACAAGACTCGTAGTTCCACTATAAAAACCCAGGCCCCACACCTGCCTCAGGAGTTAAGATGCAAATGATGCGGCTCTGGATATGCAGGCCCACGCGGTCTCACCAGGTTCAAGGGCAGCCAGCCCTCCAGCAGGAGCACTTCTCTGGGAACTCTGCTTTGGAAGGGCATGGTGCCTTTGGACAGGCAGAGTCCCCGAGCTCTTCAGTGCAGCTTTCTAGCTGCAGGGAATAGCTAGAAGGATGCTTGGTCTTCCTGAGATGCAGATGTGGCAGGGCTTCACTGTCATGGAAGGCACTGGAAACACTTTTAAACTTAAGAGACAAAGGCCATCCGGGGCACAAGGAAATCAGCCTGCTACATGGAGAGCAACTATGACTGAAGTACGTGTTATTGTAATCAAATCTATTTAAACAAGACTTTAAATTACTAAATTGAATCAATTTAATCAGCTTTTCATACAAAAAAACATTTTTTTACCCAAAATCCATGTGTATGTAATTTCATTTTCAGAAGACACATTTCATATATTTAAAGTAGTAAATTTATAGAATCCACACTCAGAACAGTATCCCCCAAACTGCTAGAAGAAATGCAAACAATAGGACTACTCTTATATTTTCAATTTGCTCTTGTGTCTTCTTTTATCTCTGGATTTGCTCTGACTGCCAGGATTACATTCCTCTTAAGAATTAGCTATTCATTTGTCTGCTTGACACTTTGGAATTCTGGAGAGAAAACCAAAGAATGGCCATCTTATCTCCATATAATGCTATTAACAAGCACAATTTCCACAAATAAAATCCCTAGATGGAGAAGACACGCGACTGTTCTTGAGTGTGTAATAGGTTAGCTGCCACGATTTCACCACGTACCGAAGTGGCTTCCCCTGGCTTGCTGCCCGTTCAGCTGGCTCTCACTCGCTCACATGTGCCTGCAGCTAGCAGTGTGAAGGGTCTGCTATGATTTAGCCACTGAGTTCAGCACAGATTTGGCCTGACAAAGATTCCAGTTCAAGGGGACTGCAGCTCCCACAGTAACTACACAACTGCAGTGCCAGCTTTGAAAAAGACCATGGCGGTCAGCCAGAAACTTGGGTGGAGGTGTCCTGGAAGAGCTCTTTGAAATGCCACTGCTTCCTCACAAATTAGCTCCACAACTTTTTAGAAGGTGGGCACACAAATACATTGGCGGGAGCAAGTATGGGAAAAAGAAGGTTCTGGATGCAGACAGACCTCATTGGGATTCCTGCTGTAACCACAGAACCTGGGGTAGCTTCGTGGTGGGGACCATGTCCATGCAGGTACTACTAGGTCAGTAGAACACGCACAGAGCACATTATTTCAATCAGCTACTGACGTCAGGTAATTCAGAACTGATGCTGACATATGTGTGAGCTCTGGCATTCAAAATAAAGCTCCTTTCCATGCAGAGTTCTGTCTTCACAAAAATCCACAACCGAAAGAAGAGAGTAAAAACACCCATCCTACAACAGACATCGTGACGGCAGCGGCTTTCTCTGCTCGTGTGGTTATCAGAAATGGTTTGTTTACACAACAGGAACTCCTGTACCAGACAGACTTGGCACGCATAAGCATCAGAAAAAGGAAGAGCTGCTACACTGTGCTCAATAGCCCTCAAACAACGATTGGAAAAAATTCTGAGTTAAGGTTTTTGCAAAGGGTGAACTCCTGTAAGGCATTAAGTGATTTTTCAAGTCATTAGGTGCTTGACTGAGGATCAGAGCCCTTAGTGGCAGCTAGAACCCACTCTGCCATCTGTAAAGTTATTTCCTACCTCTTAGCACCCCTTATCCTATAATCCCCAGTACCTGGAAATGCCCACAGGACAAGGTAAGTCAGATCTGCTCAATACCTGGGCACTCAGACTGTCCCTGCAGGCCCTGTACCGACAGGGGCAGCCAGAAAAGCCTAGCTTCCAGGATCCCCCATGCACTGGTAGGCCTTACAGAAAATTCCATAGCCTTGTGACCAACAGCCCTTTTCCTATTTTCCTACACTACATACATCAAAGAAATTAAAAATACATAAGGTTTGTGCTTCTAAATGTAAAACATAGATAGTTTTACTTAGTTCTGAAATAGGAACAACTTTTTTGGTTTTTTTGTGGGGTGGAGAATAAGGAGAAAGAAAAAGTGGGTCCTCACCTTGTAGCCCTAGATTGGCCTAGAACTCAGAGAGATCCACCTGCCGCTGTCTCCTGAGTCTGGGGGTAAAACTGTACAACCCTTTGTCCAGCTGAGACCCACAGTGGTGGGAAGCTCAGAGGTTACAGGACCAGTAATTAGCTTACGGTCTTACACAAAGTGAAAAGATTTGAAACCCTTGAATTCCTTTACCATCCCCTCGACTCCTTTAAGCTCCATGTTTGCCTGGGATTAGGGACCTCGATTAACTCTCGGTTTCTACAGGCTCTCGGGCTGAGTCCCTCCTGATTCCCTCTGCCTGGCCTGAGGGTGCAGAGCGAACCCACCGCCTGGGCAGCCCTGGGATGTCTCTGGGCAGCCAAAGGTCTGCTATGACCTTGATCTGGCTGATCAAAGTTACAGCATACTGACCTTCCATAGTGGAGTCTTACTCCTGACCTCAAAATCCAAGTGCACATAGACTTCCAAAGCTTCCTCTGTCTTGTCTCAGCTACAGTCCTTTTATGTCCCTAAGACTCTCTTGTTTGTATGAGCTGAAAAGCTCACTGATGCAGCAGTTCACAGAAGTAAACTCTGTAGAAGCCAGAGGCCTGCCTAAGATAAAGGGTCAGGGTTACTTATGAGTGCTCTAGATCAATGCTGCAGATAATATATTTCTTTGACTCAAAAGAAAAACGTATCACCCACATTCAAAGGGGCTCTAGGTCAAGGAGAGAAATTTCACCCACACTGAAATTCAAAATGAGAAATCATCCTAAGTCACTCCTGATGATGATGGTGGTGGTGGTGGTGGTGGTGGAGGTGGTGATGGTGGTGTGGTGGTGGTGGTGGTGGAGGAGGTGGGGTGGTGGTGGTGATGATGGTGGTGGGTTGGTAGTGGAGGAGGTGGGGTGGTGGTGATGGTGGTGGTGGTGGTGGTGGTGGCAATGGTGGTGGTGGTAGAGGTCGTGGTGGTGGTAGAGGTGGTGGTGGTGGGGTGGTGGGGGTGGTGACAGTGATGATGATGTGACAACCTCCCTCCCAGAGGCAAGGAATTGAGAACTGATGGAAATGATATTCTAGGTGATGTGGTGGGACAGAAAAGGACTCCTCAGGAGCAGCCAGCACAGCTGACATCCATTCAGGAGGGAAGAGAATTCAGACAAGATGCAACTGCTCTTGCGGAAGGAGCGGAAGAGTGGCCCCTTCGCCCAGTCCACCAGCTACTGTCTGGGTAGCTTAGCCCTTTCTAAGCTTCCAGATCTGCTCCAGTGTCACTCCATCACACATTATCCCCAAAGTGGGTCCCTCTCACATCCTTTAGTGCCTCAACTGAGTTCGATATAACATCTAAAACACAGTCGGTACACACACACAAATGTTAACTGAATGAAAAAATGACCTATTACCCAGTAGCCATAATTCAAAGGCACAGCTCGGGCACAGTGAGCATTAGCCATCTGGGGTGGGAGAGAAGGTGACACGGAACGGACTAACAGGGAGACCTTTACTCATCTAAAGGCAGAGCCCTGCTCTGGAAGGCTCAGCACCCATCCCTCAGCCGTTCCATCTCACTTCAGGAGAGGAGACCTAACTTGGAGCTAAAACATCTGATTTCATCACTGTCCAAACTGAAGCAAACTGGGGTATTCTGTTTTGTATGCCAATTTAATCTCCAAGTCAGTTTCTCTCTTAGAAGCCTATGAGGCTCGGTGGAGCCATCCATGCCTATAACCCCAGCACTTGTAGGTAAAGGCAGGAAATCTTGAGTTCAAGGTCATCCTCAGTGACCCTGAGGTCACTGTGAGCCCCCTCATTTGACTGCAATCACAGGGCTCCGCGGAGACGGCTTTCTAATTCACAAGGCGCTTGCCTTCAGCACAGGACTTGTCAACTTACTTTTGCCACGATTAGATCAGCATCCTGTTTCTTTCAAACACTGTAAAACAAAAAAATAAAGAAAAGCATTAAAGAAGAACTAAATGGTTTCTATATGTAAACCACCACAAAGCACTGCCACACAATTCCCACATGTCAAGGATGATCAACTTGCCCACAGATTGTCCTCAATCACATAATTTCTGTAGTTGCTATAGACGCCTGCCTGCAACAGCAAAAACCAGTGGGACAGGAGGGATAAAAGGTAGAACTCATGACTGCACAACCATGTACACATGTACACACGTACACATGTATACACACACACACACACACACACACACATGTTCGTAGGGCCTCTATAAGTCATGTATGGTTGGTGGACATGAGGAATAAGTATCTCAGCTCAGTAAGATGGTTCACACCCACCATCCCACCATTCAGGCACTCAGGAGGCTGAAGCCAGCGAGCATACCCTGGGTCGAGGGCAAGTGTGGTTACAGAACGAGACCCTAATTCAAAGGAAAACAAAACAAAACAAAACAAATCTCTTTCCAGGCCCCAGCTCAAATTTGCCTTAATTCTTCTGTCTTTGTCAACCCAGGCTGTCTTTTCTTTTCCTTCTTGTGACAAAGTCTCACTCTGTTGTGCAAGCTGGCAGTGAACTGAGGATCCTCCTGCTCAGCTCACCAGGCTCTGAGCCATAAAACCCATTCTGAGGCAGCTCTCTGCAACGGCCTGTTACCTGTTGTCAGTGCCTCCTCTGCAGGTTCACTAACTCAGTCTCTACGAATGGGTCTGTTGCATGCTAGCCCCAAGATGGCCCTAGGACCTTCTGCCAGCACCCCCGTGACACTGGGAGCTGGGATTCTGATGATGTACATTATCCTGTAAAGCTTGCGGGGTGAGGCAGGCGACTTCCAGCTGGTGTGTACACTTTACTGTGCCTACAAGCTGCAGGACCATAGTGTGTGGTTTGTTACTTGCCTTTAGCTGTCTGAATAGAACTTCTGCTTTAGTAAAGTATTTTAACAGAACAATAACCATGGCTGAAGGATGTATGGAGAATGTACGAAGTCTTGAGTGGAGGAAACTGAAGGGGAAGGGGCAGAAACACTTTTTTTCTCTTAGTTGTCACTCGTATGCTTTTGCAGCAATATGATCTTTAACATCTCTCCTCCTAGCCCATGGTTTAAAACACTCCCAAATGAATTACTATCCCCATCAAAAGCATCCCCTTCTACACATACAAAACAGAATTTTTGCAGTGTTTGACAAGAATGCACAATTAACAGGAGCATCACCGTTTCAATAATCAAAGATGACTTCCCAATGGGAGGAGGTGACCACAGGGAAGAAATCAGAAACTTACATACGGCCTTCTGAAGGTGGGCATTCAAATTATGAGCTCCCTGCAGACAAGCAGGAGACCGCCTCTGGTTAGATAGAGGCCTCTCTCTCTGGCTTTTGAGACACACTGACCTGACTGAACCATGATGCTGCCAGTCTATGGCCTCTCTACTGGCTAACCCACTGGGGATCCACAATGCTGAGCTGTGCAACACTGGGACCTGCTCTATTCAGAAACTTTAACTTAGCTCCTACAACCAGAGAAGTGTAACTCAGCACCCCAAAGCCATCCAACTGAAGGCAGGGTTTGTACCAAGGCCTTCCTTCCCCTGGCTCTTCCACAGGTTAGCAGACCTGTTCTGACTTCCAGGTGACAACAGAAGAGTTTTCTATTTTCAAGGTGAGTGACTCCTTCATCCGATACGGAGGGCTTTAAGAGTCCTCACCTTTTCCAGCAACGGAAAGGACCTTATTAATACTCTTATGTCGAGCGTGCTGCAAAATTGCGCAACACCATACGCCCAGCCCATAGCAAACTGTCAAGGAATGCGCCTTCCCTGCACAACACTCCAGCAACTGGTACCAACAGGAAAGCTGAAAGCCCATTTGGAGCTGGAGCTGCTGGCTTACTCCTGCACAGTCTCACCCATCCATCCATATATACATACATACAGTACCATCCAATTTCTTTTTCAGGCTTATTAAACAGATGGAGTTAACTAACAAAGAGTCTATGAATTTACAGCCATAAACGCAGAGGGGGATGCCACAGTTTTGACTTCAAAGCCTTGCATGCAAGGCAGCTTGGCATCTTTTTAGGCATCAGCTACCTTATTTCAAAGAGAATATGGATGAATAAAATAAATGTTGGAAGAAAAATGTATGTGGCAGCCCCATCCAGAATGAAGAGTGCCATTTGCTTCTAAAACCACACAGTGTTTTTCTTTATAGCTGTTTCTGAAAGTTAGAATAAGGTTTAGGCATAAAATGTTTAAAGGAAACAAATATTTTAATTAAAAATGACCTGTTTTGCCAGGCGACAGTGGCGCACGCCTTTAATCCCAGCACTTGGGAGGCAGAGGCAGGTGGATTTCTGAGTTTGAGGCCAGCCTGGTCTACAGAGTGAGTTCCAGGACAGCCAGGGCTATACAGAGAAACCCTGTCTGGGAAAAACAAAAAAAACAAAAAAACAAAAAACAAAAACAAAACAAAAGATCTGTTTTTCTACAAAAAACCGACCAACTATCCTGATTTATCTATATCCAAGCCTGACTGTAGGATATACAGGTTTTAGCTTTAGATTTCCAGGTTTAAGTCGAGATAAATCTCCCCTACTACCGGTTTATGCCAGTAGAGATGTGCATATGTAGATAGGATATGCATATGTAGATGGGGATATGCAGCGACAGAGTAACTAATAAAACTGTACTTGTTCACACATTATAAATAGTTGCCTGTATAATCTGTTGTGGCTTTGGGGATAGTAGGATATTCTCCATGTCTTTATCTCTGCTGTGGTAGTCCTGATGTTTTTGGATCACAGTGACCCTGACACCACAGTGGAAAAGGCTAATCATACATGCCTAAAAATATCTGATCTACTGCAGGAATGGAGACCAAAGGACAAACCCCACTGAATTTGTAGCACAAACCCTACCAACGCTACTATACAAACAACTGTTTCGATCACATATCCCTCCATCCAGCCTTTGGGGGAATACATCAAATACTCTAACAACGAAACCAGGGTCTAAGTGTGAAGGTACAAGTTTGTAACGCCAGCACTTAGGAGGGGAGATAGGAAGGTTAGAGTTCAAGCACATCCTTGGCTTTATGATAAAGCCAGCATGTGATGTCACCCTGTCATGGAAAACATAAATAAATACTAAATAAATAAATAAATAAATACCAAGACTACAATTTTACAATCTCTTGACATGGCATGTTCCAGCTTTGGTTGATCTGACATTTCTGAGCACCCAGGGACACGAGTTTGCAACAGGCACAGACAGAGAAACCAATGCATAAAGTAACACAGTGAACGGCAACACCTCGGAAGTGCTCTAGGCTAGAGAGGTGTAGGGAGGCCGACGGCCAGTTGGAAGGCAGAAGGTGGAACACTGAGGGAAACACCAGGCTGAGGTGAAGTGGGAAGTTCTGGTTTCTTTGGAGACTCAGTTGTGTCATGTGATGTTCCTCTGGAAGCTGTCTTATGAGAGATGTTTTGCTGAAGCAAACATGAGGGAGGGCGCTTGCTTGAACAGACGTGGTGTTTTTCTGGAAGTTGTCTTGTGAGAGGGCATGTGATGTTTTGCTGGAGCAGATAGTTGGGAAGGTGCATGATGTTTAGAATGAATATAAACCCTACAGGGAGTGAGAGGACACTCTTGCGTTGGTTCGCCTTGCAATGCTTTGCTGGTCTTCACTGATCTCCGCTTGTCATGACTTTGTAGAGAGAAACACGTGGTATTCCGGCTGCTTCTTGCAGCTTCTGATTCAACACAGTCTTACAGTTTCTCCTGGACCAAGCCACTGCTACCGATTCGTGTTTGGTGTTTGATTACACTGGACTGACACTACTGTTTTTGTGTTTGGAATCGCCCCAAAGAATTACTTCTAAACAGGTCCGAATCCCTCATTTCCTATTAGCCCTTCTTCTCCCCTACCTTCGGTCAGTAGTGGGCTAGCAGGGAGGTTGAAGTGTTTAAACACCCTTATTAAAGTAGGCTTTCAAAGAACCTAGGCCTCCACTGAGAAGTCATCAAGACTTAGGAGCACACTTCTGCATCAGAGTGTTGTGTTGTGTTCTCCATCTCCCTGACTCGAGAAGTGGCACAAAAAGAGATGCAGCCTGCGGGCTTACTAGCACGGGCTGCGCAGGGTCATCCCATCTCACCCCGCCTGTGGGGTAAGGGTAGTTCTCTGCTAGTCAGTTTGCAATCATGCTTGAGTCTTCCTTTGGCTATACTTCTACGAAGAGCTAGGGTTCCCTCTGCTGTGTTCTCACTGAAATTTATCATTGTTTTCAGGCAGCTCAGGGGAGCACTAAGCACAGTGCATAGAGCCCACGGGGGCTGCTGTGCCATCTCTGCTAATGGCTGAGAACAGCAGTGACAAGGGGCAGTGACAGAGTAACTAGTGAACCTGTACAAGTCAAGCCCACCTCACTCATTCCTGTGTGAAGAGCAGTCTCTGTGTGCACTGCAATGGGGCAGGGAGGCAAAGTGTACAGAGAGTATGCTGCCCCACAAACTGAACCTATACACAGTTAACCAGAAGATAACTTACCTTTTGAAATTTAGTCTTGGCGCTCTAGATTTAAAATAAGTGACAAATATCCTATCGGAAAATTTTGCTTATTTTCCCACGAATCATGTGTGGTGATCCTCTTCATTTTAAAAGAAGGTGATTAAACTCAACACTATGTGCTAAAATATATGCGTAATGTGAAAAAAATGAAAATAAATAATAAAAAGGTGATCAAGGAGGCCAAGGAGATGGCTTAGAGGATGAGAGTCCTATGGGAGCCAGGGCCTGCTCAAATCCTAAGTGCACACATAAAGGCCAGCAGGCATGGCCAGCTGCCTGTAACCCAGCATCGAGGGGTGGAGGCAGGAAGATCCCAGGATAACACTGAGCTTCAGCTTAAGTGAAAGATCCTGTCTCTTCCCCCCAAAAATGTGGAAAGAGATGGAGGAAGCCACTCAAGCTCCCCCTCTGGTCTCTCCATGCTCATGACAGGCACATATACACACACGCGCGCGCGCGCATGCATGCACATAACTAAGTTACTGAAATGTAATCAACTATTGTTATAACCATATCTTGTATGTGAAGAAGGAGATTTAAGGTCCACAAAAAATTTGGAAGCATTATTTTATCTTAAAAATGGAAGATTGAGAGAAAAATGAGGTGTGTTTTCCCCTGTCACAGTATCCTCTTCATTCCACCTTCAACACTTCTCTCTGCTGGCAAAGGTTTAAAATATTCATTGACCTGCCAGAACCATCTACACACACATTACTGGACACACATCACATCTGAATGGCTTCTTTCTGCTCCAGCGATCACAGCTCTATTCAGTCACAACTGAAGGAGGAACCTCAGAGCTATACGGTGTGGTGTCAGTGGCCGCAGAAGATAAAATAGCCGCCTGATAGCAATGTCCATATCAAGCCTGTCAACAGGGACGAGTGTTCCTTCGGTTATTCTTAACTTAGAATCCAAAGCACAAAAAAGACCAGGCAGGGACAGACTCTGCTGTAATCCCACAGAAAGCTTAGGCGCTGACAGAACCCACACAGAAGCTCCTCAATGCTCTCCAGTGCACAGTGCCCATGGCTCCCTGCCGGGGGTGGGGAGCAAGAATAGGCCTACTTTCACAGTGGTCTACCCAAGGTCTGTGCAGCTGCAGACAGACACATAGTGTCTGGAATCTTCCATGCTCACGGCCACCATGATGCCCTGTGTGCCCAAGTCCCAGCTCAGACAAAGCTGTTCATTGCAAGGCTCCCCATTTCCCTAAGAAAAATGGGTTTTCCTTGAACCATTCATTCTGGTCCCAGTCTAGTACTTTCCCCTAGGTTGTGCTGACACAGAACCCTAAGAAGGCTAAACTAGAGTCCAGCCGCCACCTCTTGTCCCAGCTTCCCTACTCCAGTGCAGGCACAGTGATCAAGTGTCTGTGTAAATGGTGACTCTAGGCAAAGACAAAGCTGGAGCATAATGGCATGGTGACATCGAGGGAAAGCCTAGTGTGTAGCAGGGGTAAAGGTGGCCAGCAGTCTCTCATGCTTTGAGGAGGACACAGGCTTCAGCCAATGTGACATGTGCTCATTTACTCTTTGTTTATATCTAAGTAGACAGATCCTATGCCTCCTTAAGAAGGTTCTAGGTACTCACTGAAAATTTTGTAAAATACAAAAGTCAGGGGCTGAGGAGACAGCTTAGTTGCTAAAGCACTTCCCTTACAAGCTCAAGGAGCTCAGCTTGACCCCTAGAACACACATAAATACACAAACACACACACACAAACACACACACACAAACACACATACACAAACACACACAAACACACATACACAAACACACACATACACAAATCTAGGGTGTAGTGACACATGCTTGCAATCCCATAGCTGGCCAGGCAGAGGAAGAAAGATACCTGGTGCTCACTGTCCAGGCCACCTCGTCTCTTTGGGAATTCCAAGCTAATGAAAAGGGGTAGAGAGCATTTCTGAAATGACACCTGAGGCCAGACACACCCCCATATACACAAATACGGATCCAGTACTTCTGTGCACATGCAAATATAACGTTTATTACTAACGCCTTCACCCTGGACACCACAGCGGGGAGCACACATGTTTCCTGAAGGGAAACTGTAGGCGAGCAATGTACTCAGATGCCATCAACTGCCAAGGTCCATTTCTATTAGGCAGTCTATGTTACCAATCTAATGATGCCCCTCACCACTGACAAATCAAGTACACTCTAGAACAGAAGAGTCTGGTCCACAGCCAGGGAGAGAGCTGTTGGCTGGGAAACCAAGTGCTGTCCCTAGCCCTTCTATTTGTGTGCTCTGTGACTGGGCCTGTGGGTGCAGCCAGGGTCAGGCAGGTATACATCATGTACAAAGCAGATAGACAAGGAGGAGCTAGAATGTGACTCCTTCCTATGGCGTCAGTCTCACACTGCTTGACACTGCTCTGCCTGGGGGTAGGAGAGAGGGAAATTTCTGTCCTTTGACATTTTTTATTTTTTTAAAACTCAGTTTTTATGTAAAAGTATGATTCTATGTTTTAAAATGTAATGTCTACTCCACGAAGACTATGCCTCAACTTCTCTTTCTCTCAGGAAGGAACCTGAGTGACTCCTGCTCATCTGTGGAGACTTATTAAGTGCATAAAAGAGGCTTGTATAGTCATATACCAAAACAATCCAAGTACACTCACAAGCACCGAGCAGAGTGGCACAATCCTTCATATCTGCTTAAAATTCGGGATTAACACACACATTTGAAAGTAGACATGCACACTGGCTTCTGAATTTAAAATCCGCAGAGGATGAATGTGGTCAGCTGCGGGTTTAGCATCAGAGTATGTCATACAAGCCTGACTGGAAGGTCCTGCTGACAGACGCAACATGGAAGCAGGCAGAATAGACAACCAGCTAAAAACTGCAAAAACTGGGAGCTGAAACATGGGAGAGTGGTCGGAGAAGAAGGCCAAAGGCAGCGTGAAACACGGCAGCATTAAAGGAAAGAAACACAAAAAACCAAGACTGACCAAAGGCATGGTGTCAGCAGAATACCAAAGTGTGCTGACTGGATGCAGCACAAATGGTATTAGGATATTAGGAAGTCAAGAGCTAGCTACAGAGGCTTCCTGAACAGGTGACACATACAGGCACGTGCGCGCGCACGCACACACACACACACACACACACACACAC
>JADRCD010172989.1:0-15234 GCA_019843815.1 Montemys delectorum | reverse complement strand
TGCTGACTCAGAGACTGGTGTGAGCACCAGGCAGGCTTCCTCCTAGGATGCAGCCTGCTCTCACTCCAAATGTGATAGAAATGCAATCTTTTTATGATTGAAAATTTCATAAATCATTCTTCCAGCTTCACATTCCCTTCCTTTTTAAAGCCCACAGAGTCCACGTCATGCCGCTAGTGCGTGCATGAATATAAGGCCATCTACTGGCGCACAGGAAGCCTCTCAGGAGCCATATGCCTGAAGGAAACTGACTCTCTTTACCCTAGCAGCCGTCAGTTGCCAACAGCTCCCACTCAGCTAGGGATGAACACCCTAGATCCCTCTTCCATTCTGAATGCTGTGTAGCTTGCCCTCTGCAGATACATGCAGACACAGCACAATCACACTCTTACATGAAGCTGCCCTCTTGTGTCCAGAGAGCACTGTTTCACTCTACTTAGCCACTGCCAGCGCGACCTTTACATACACTCTTCTGTGATGATCCCTGAGCCTTGGGGGCGAAAGGTGTGATACAGAGATGCCATATAAAGCTGAGCAGTCCATGATCTCTTAGTCTCTGCGTGCTGGCCAGTTTCCAGTCTCTGTTAACTGTCATTGAGTGAAAAGGGCTTTTCTGATTAACGTTGAAAGATCCATTAATTTATAGGTAGACTCATGAGAGCTTAGGGGGCAATTTATACCACACTCATTCAGCAGAACGGCAGTATTAAGTTGTCTCCTAGAGCTGTGACCTCTCCGGCCACAGGTATTTGACCCAGTTTAGTTTACGTGGATTCTATCTTGTGGTTTATGTACTCGTAGGAATATCTTGTTAAGGCCCGTCATTGTCGCTTGCAGGTTCGTCAGTAAATGAGATCGTTGGCTGTTTTCCTCCATTAGTGTCATGCCTAGAATATTCCAGTATGATGAAAGATAATCAGTAGGGGTAAAGCTTCCAGGTCTGTACCAAGTTTCCCCATGCCCTGTGACTCAAGTCTGCGGTGTCTTCAATAACAGTGTTACCATCAGGTTCTGATGTAACCACGAGCAGTAGCAGTAGCCTGTGATGGTTTTCTCCAGGAACCAATTGACCACCAACTCAAAAGGAGGTAACCACACCTGGCACTGGGCTTTTACTCGATAGCCTATGGTGTCTGAGAGAGGTGTTGCCAGCGCCCCACCCGACCCCCACATTATAGAATAACTCATTTAAACTCCAAAGTATGTATACACTTTAGGAAGTTTCTACTGTAGTGTGTCTCCATAAGGTTTTCCAAGGTGTTTAATGTTAGTTATCCCTCCCTCATAAGCCAAAGGTGTCTTAATCTTGAACATTACTTGGCATTTTGGGCTATTTTCAGTTTTTTTTTTCATACCAGCAGTAAATTAAGCATTATTGACGCTAATATTCTCTGGTACATTTCTTTTTCTATTAGTTTTTCAGGAATGGAATTCTTTGTTTTTCTATTTTCTATTGGATATTTTATTTATTTACATTTCCCGGTCCCTGCCCCCTGAAACCCCCTATCCCATCCTCCCTCCCCCTGCTTCTATGAGGGTGCTCCATCACCCATCCACCCACCCACTCCTGCCTCCCCACCCTAGCATTCCCCTATACTGGGGCATCAAGCCTTCACAGGATGAAGGGCCTCTCCACCCACTGATGTCCAACAAGGCCATCCTCTACTACATATGTGGCTGGAACCATGAGTCCCTCCATGTGTACTCTTTGGTTGTTGGTTTAGTCCCTGGGAGCTCTGGGAGGTCTGGTTGGTCGATATTATTGTTCTTCCTGTGGGTTGCAAACCCCTTCAGCTCCTTCAGTCCTTTCTCTAACTCCTCCGTTAGGGACCCCATGCTCAGTCCAATGGTTGCCTGCGAGCATCTGCATCTGTATTTGTCAGGCTCTGGCAGACAGCTATATCAGGCTCCTGTCAGCAAGCACTTCTTGGCATCTGCAAGTGTTTGGGTTTGGTGTCTGTATATGGGATGGATCCGCAGGTAGAGCAGTCTCTGGATGGCCTTTCCTTCAGTCTCTGCTCCACACTTTGTCTCCATAGTTCCTCCCTTGAGTATTTTGTTCCCCCTTCTAAGGAAGACTGAAGCATCCACACCCTTTTGAGCTTCATATGGTCTGTGAATTGTATCTCAGGTATTCCGAGCTTTTGGGCTAATATCCACTTATCAGTGAGTGCATACCATGTGTGTTCTTTTGTGGCTGGGTTACCTCACTCAGGATGATATTTTCTAATTCTATCCATTTGCCTAAGAATTTCATGAGTTCATTGTATTTAATACCTGTGTAGTACTCCAACGTGTAAATGTACTACATTTTCTGTATAGGAATGGAATTCTTGAAGCAGAAACAGGAAGACTTTTTGACCCTGTTTGAAGTGGGTTGCATCGACTTGGGAAGTAATCCCTTTGTGTTTCTGTGGCCTGTAGGTGACTGAGGAGACAAGCCTCATCCTGCAGACGCTTGGCTACACGTGTACTTGTCGAGGTATCATCAACGTGAAGGGGAAAGGGGACCTGAAGACATACTTTGTAAACACTGAGATGTCAAGGTCCCTTTCTCAGAGCAACTTGGCATCCTGAGATGCTGTCTCTTCCTGACAAGAAGAATGGACTTGCAGGAAGGTACCACGCACTTTCTAACTTCAGCCCTTGCCCTTCGTCTTGATGTATGTGCTCTGTCCCATCCTCTGGAGCCCTTGCAGACTAGTTCCTGAGACCCAGTGGCATACCGTTTGGTGTCTGCGTGTGCCCAGATTGTCCTGCCACTTGCACTGTGCTTGCTCCTAAGAGCAGGAGAAGGAACCATGTCCTGGAAGGAGAGTATTGAAAGAAGTGATGGAGGAAGAGGTGAAGTGAACACACATTCTTAAGGCAATAAAACTGGGGGGTGTATATTATCTTCTGGTGCATGTTCTTCTCTGGAAAATATGGTAGCTCGTAACTGCATCCCTAGTCTGATATTCAAACACACAGTATTTGTGAATAAGCTGATCCCGTCACTCAACATGGAGTCTGTGCTCACCCACCCGTGTGTCTCATTGCCAGTGGTCATCCGTGGGCCTCAGCTGAGACTCGCGGCTTTTGTCACCTTGCTGTGTTGTCTTGTGGCAGCGGCACATTGCCATCCATCACCAGAATTAGTCCTCCCAGCCTAGGACCAGTTTTGTACCAAACTCGTCTGATGTTTTGATGCCATTTGTCTTTTGTAAAGTTAATTCATTAAAAGTTTTATGTACTTTGGTGTATAGTGCCCGAATCTTTTCTTTTTCTTTTTTCCTTGTTTTCCTCCTGTGGTTTAGTCTAGAATAAAGAAAAAAAAATGTGTTTTCCATCTCCCTTTTCAGAGACAGCTTAGAAGCTGGGACTGAGATAGACTGAGATGGACAATGGAGATAGTGTCAAAGTCTACGATGCAGTAAATTATGGTGTGGTTTTATGGGAGGAGAGAGCCTGTGCTCAGTGTATCTGATGGTCTGGTTTTAATTTTGCTATCGTTTGAGAACCGTTTAAATGATAAAAAGCCATTTGGAGCCTCAGAGCCCTTTCTGCCTACGGAGACCTCTTGTAGGGCATTACCTCGCCAAAGCTTGCAGATGCAACTAATGTAAGTACCTGGAACCAGCCATGTAAGTCACGTGCCACAGTAGCCTGGACTGTTAACCTTGCAAGGCTGCCTGTGGTGTCTGTGGAGGCTTAAGAAGACTCGGACCCAGTGCTGCCAACCGGACAATAAAGTTGCTCGAGTTGGGCTTTTTTTTTTTTTTCTTGTTTTCTAATATAAAGAAATACTTTGCCAAATGATAAAAAGAGAGCAATCATGCATTTTTTAAAAAAAAATAGTTTAAAAGAAGCAAAAAAAAGGGTAAATAACAGGCTGGTTTCCCTTTTTGGTTCAGGGCAGGAATCTGTAAGAGGCAGAGGATCCAGATAAGCTACTAGGAAACAGTGAATTAGTGTACAAGCAGACGTGAAGCAAGCACATGCTTCCGGTCTGGCTCCTGGCTCTGAGTTTTACTAGCTACATGCCTTGGACACATCTCTGAACTCCTCTTAGGAGTATTCTCTTCCATGCAAGCTCATGGGATCCAGTTGTGATTAAATGAGCTAATGACTGGGAGCTTGGCAGGAGGCAGCATGCTCCCGCCAGCGTGCATGGCACGAACACCACTGTCTCGCCAAAACTTCGACTCAGGACTCTTCTTCACCACCCAAGTGTGAATACAGCATGGTCTTTTCAATTTTCCGCCTCAATCAGGTGTTTCTGGATCCTGTAATAATGCTAAATCTCTGAGCGGCAGCTGAAGGGAGAGACGTGGTGTTACAGGATTCCTCTTACCTCTGACCAAATTCTAGGCTATCATACTGGAGGTTCCAGTGGATTCAGACATCAGCAGAGGTGTCCGTTGTGGCTCTCCTTCTTGGCATCTCATACTCTAGGTGTTTCTAGGCCACCATGCCCCAGTAAGTACCCACTTGAGCAATTCAAGTTTTCTTCAAACAGTCCCCCATACAAAGACCCTGGATTGGGCATTGTGGATAAAAAAACTTGGAAGGATAGAAGCCAGAGCTGAATTTCCTGTCTGAAGCATCAATAAAATTTGATAGTAGCTAAGGTCCTTGTCTGCATGTATGTACCTTACACAAGTCTGGGCTCACACCAACCTCTCCGGGTGGGATCTCAGCCAACATATTCTCAACCCAGACCTGAGCCACTAAGGAAGAAAACTGGCCTAGACCACATTCACAAATTCCCAAAGGGACTTTCTTCCGTGCATTACATCTTAAAAATTCCCAAGTGATTCAGATCACCTTCCCAGTTCGAGACTCCCTCCCCTTCATCTTATAAATGAGGAAACAGGTGCAGAGACACCCAGCCTGTCTAATGGCTGCTGTGTGGCCAAGGCACTGCTAAGGCAAGGAAACTGCCTGTTTCATAAAATCACAAGCAGCCACTCCTGACCTTGGTCAGTTCCTTGGCCCTGATAAAAATATCATTAGAAACATGCAAAATCAGAGGAGTCACAAGCACCCCTCACCTTTTAGCATTGCAGGAAGCCTCTCCTAAAAACCATTGGTCCAGTTCCCTAACTCCCATGCTCCCGCGTCACTGTGCTGTCAATCAGACCTCCAGTTCTCTTCGCCTCCTTATTGAGCTTTGGAAGCCAGCGGCCATCAGAGCTTCTCTGCCTTCCTTTGCTTATTTATAAATATCCATATGCAGGAACCAAGACCAAACAGTGGTAGGGATATGATAAGTGGACACACATTCTACTAACGTGGGAATCTGCTCTTTAGGCTAGAGACAAGGCTCAGCACTTCACACTGCCCACTTCTATTGCAGAGGCCTCGAGTTTTCTTCCCGGCATCCATGTCTGGTGCTCACAGCTGCCACAACTCCAGCTTCATGAGATCTGACATTCTCTTCTGACCTCAGCAGGCACCAGCAGCTGTGCACACACCCACACACAGGCATACACACATACATGTAAGTTAAAATAAACCTCAAAAAAATAATAATATCCCCCCTTAAGATGTCTCTACCTGGTATTCATTAATTGGAGTGGAGAAGCCAACAGGAATCCTTTTTATTTTCCTTTACTACCTACTCCATGTGAAATCTTGATTGATTCTATCCCTTTGTAAAAGCAAGTAGCTTCTGGTTGGGTTATGCACACCTTCCTCCTCAGCATTTGAGAGAGGGAGGCAGATGAAGAGTCTCCAGGCCAGCCTCAGCTACAGCATGAGTTTGAGTCCAACTGGAACTCTACTGGAGCTCTCTGTCTCCAATCCCTCTATCCCACCACCAAAAAAAAAAAAAAGGATAAAGACAAACAGTAGATTAAGGGTATAGGATCCACTCTGAAGTAATGAAAATAACACAGTTTAATATGAATTTATTCCATCTACTTTTAGTTTTTAGCTATAAGAATATATAAATGAGTAATGCTTTAAAAATTTCTACGACCCAGATTTTTACATGTTTTTATATTATTACAAGTATGGTTTAATGTGCTCAAGAGCACCTCACATATATTATAGTTATTTATTTAGAAGAAAAAGAGCAACAACACTGAAAAATTCAGAATATAAGTATTTAGGAATTACTCATCCTTGAAACAGCCAGCAATGCTGGACCATGTGTCCTTAGAGAAACCACTGTGCAGATTCAAAACAATAAAACCAGTGGTTGAACACCAAAATTAATGACATCACCTGCCTGTTAACTGCTCAACTCTGGGAAATTCGATCACGGTAGATGAGAGATGCTTTCTTCCAAAAGACACATTCGTTAAAAATATATCTTAGTGCTTGAGTGTGTGTCAGATTCTCTTGCAAAATAAATACTTCCAACCTAGGTTAAAAGCAGCTGCTTCCAGAAAAGGAAACTACTGTCCAAAGTGAGAGCCATGGACTGGAGATGGATCTCAGCGGCACAGTGTGCAAGGCCTTGGGTTCAAACCTCAATGTGAAGAATAATGAGACCAAGAACAACTTTAGTGCCCGGGACTGTAAACCCTGAGCATGGCTGTGCTCTGGTACTATTCTGATTAGCATGAAAACTTGTCAAAGTCTGAGAATTTCACCTAAAGATGATAAAACATCAGCTCACAGAAAGAAAATGCAGCAGGCAGACTTTTCCCAGAGTCCAGCCTGAGCCCTGCACCTGTAACAGATTCTCCCTGGAGGAGTGGCAGTATGGATGTACGGGAGCTTTTATGCTCCGTTGTGCAAAGTTTATCTCAAGAAAACAAAGTGTCCCGTCTAGAGTTCAGTCATGTCGAGAGCCATTTTTGTTCCTCTCAGAGAAACAGAAAGGGGTTGTTTGCATCATAGGCAGGGAGGTTTCCCTAAGAGACAGAGAAGGACCCACACGATGCTCCTGTGAATCCTTCCCCAACGAATCGTTGCAAAGTGGAGAACCAGCACACAAAACAAACACAGCTGCAACCAACGGGAGGCAAGCTTTTCTTTTATTCAGGGTCTCAGAATGAATCAGTCAGTGTCATTTTAAATAAGTCCAGTGAAAATCCTAACACTAAAGCTTTCAACACGATAAAGGTGCTGAGCCAGGACCACCTTCGATATGTGTGTGCTTATCCTCCTGAGGCCAAAGAACATTCTTACAGCTACAGGTTACATGAACAGGAAAATGGGTTCGTATACTACCTCACTTGCTGATAGGGTTCCTCAGAGTGCCCTATAAATCACACGACTACTTCATGCTGGATTGATGTGCCCAAAGCCGGGCTCCTTGATGCTGGGGATCTCATTCTTCCTGTAGAAGTCGGTCTGCACGTGGTTCACATGGCCATAGTCTCTGTTTAGGGGCTCAATGGGCTGATTGATGCGTTTCCCATAGACAGAGGACATCAGCACGGGCACAACCCTTTCTTGTTCCTGAGAAGATAAAATTCGCAGACACCACTGCCAGCACAGAAACCTTTCTACCCACAATGCATCCATACAGTGGCCCACCCATCAGATGTCTCACCCAGGCGGCGTCTCAATGATGCTAGCATACCTATGTTTGCGAAGCCAGAAAGACTCCAGTTCCTCTGCACATGACCCTCTACTAACCTGCTACCTGGAGGAGACGTAAGATGCTGAACCAGACCGCACTTGTGGTCTGACTTCAGGTCCTGCCCCTCCTCTTTCCTCCCCCTCCCCTGCCCTCTGCCAGCCTCTCTTCACCCCCACATATAGAACAACAGCCTGGAGCTTCAAAAGTTTGTTCACGCCACTCATCCAGCTTGTCCGTTTCACTGAGAGAGCTCCAATCACTCAAGTCCCCGGATGGTACCGGAAGCTCCTGACCCTTCTCCCAGAACCTCCTCAGCCCTTTAACTACCTCTGTGCTTTAAAGGGCTCTCTGTGCATGCTGTCCATCAACATGAAACCAGGTTGTTTCTTCATCTTTTGCCTCTTACTCTTCTCTCTTTGTCAGAATGTCAGCTCTACAAAGACAGGGCTTGTTCCTAAGTCCCTTTATGCTCCCTCCAGAGGAGAGAGGAGAGCATCAAACAATGCATCATCAAAGCCACCTTCCTCTTTCTCATCAGAAAACGAGAATGTCAATGCCAATGCAGAATGCACCAACACAAGCAAATTTAAAAATCCCATGACCGTGAAGTAAGTTATACCATGTGTCTTTATCACTTAACTCCAACCCAAGAGTGCTAAGTGTGGCAAGATATCAGGAGATAGGGGCCTCACTCACAAGGAAAAGAAGCACTGGGCCA
Source organism: Montemys delectorum (assembly GCA_019843815.1). Classification (NCBI taxonomy): domain Eukaryota; kingdom Metazoa; phylum Chordata; class Mammalia; order Rodentia; family Muridae; genus Montemys; species Montemys delectorum. The sequence continues at coordinate 6,997 of JADRCD010172989.1, read as the reverse complement.
CTGAACAAAATCTCCAGCCTTGGAGATCTTAATTACATCACAGGGGGAAAAAAGCGAGTGGCTCATAGAAACCCCCGCAAGAAGCTTTTGTGTTAAAATCTCCATGCGATGCGTACTCAGCCCCTGATCTTTAAAAAGACTACCATTCTCAGTGTGGACTGAGGGTCTGGTCAAAAGGTAGAAATGTCTGACACATGGCCCAGTTTAGTCAAGGACAGAAAGCAACCCCAGTACCTGTCTACCTGCTAGGACCCTGACAGAGGTATTACCTTCTTTTGTAAATATTGGGGAGGTCAAAGGAGAGCTACACCCCATATGGTGGGGACTTGAGGACTAGACTTGGGGAAAATAAAGACCAGTTTCCCTAGAAAAGCTGTTGTAGCCAGGGCTCAGTGGGAAAGCAAGTAAGGACTCCTGTCTGTTGAAAAGTGCTTCCTAATTTTACTCTCCTTAAATTGTCTGATTCCCTAGAACAAATCAAAAAAATTAATGCAAAAATGGAGTTGCAGAACAGAAGCATCTTAACTTCTCAGCACAATAAAATAGATGCCAGCTACATAAATAGATCTACATAAAGCATCAGAACACAATGTCAAATATTTGCATGTGGTCACATGTATATGCATCAGCTCATGTACATACATGCAAATAGAGACATATATATAGGAAATACATGTATGTATGTGCATAAATCTCTGCATGTTCTTGTATTTCATAAAGATAAAAGTGTAAAAATGTGTACACAGGCACACACATATAGTTACATAGTCAATATACACACATGTATGCACATGGACACACATAATACATGTGTGTAACCAGCATGCATATGCACATATGTAAATGTGCATTTGTGCACATATGTTCACTCTGTATATATGTTTGTATGCATGGGTACAGTCACATGCACACAGTTTTGACGATCTGTTAACATCATTATCATATCTTACCTCCTCATTAAAATGAAGCCCCAGGTTCTTTGCGTGTTCTCTGTCATCTCGGTGTAATTTCTGGTTATAATCTAGTCTCCTCTTAAAAAGACAGTCATAGAGGGAGACGATCCCTGTCTGGGAATAAATGGGGACAGTCACAGGTATGTTTGAAGGATGAGGCACTGGTATCTGAGACAGCACTGAAACCAAGACTCTGCAGTAGAGACTGGAGAGTACAGAGTTTCCTTCATGTGAGTCGGCACTGAGGAGGGACACCCCACATGGCATGCCCAGCTGTGAGCTGGAGCAGAAAGGAGCTCGGACCCCACCAGCAAACACAGAGCATGTGGAGAACTAAGTCTGACCGCAGATGTTCAACAGCACCTCTTTTCGGCTCTCTGGCGTTCTGCCTTGAGAAAGTCTATTCCCTCCGACACTGCTGCAAGAGTTCAAACCTCAGCCGTGGCTCAAGTTGCCGTGAGGAAATACTGTGGACCAAGAAGTTCATAAACAAAATATCTTTCTCAGTTTAGAGGCTGGATGTCCAAGGTCAAGATGTGGGCAGATTCAGCGCCCACGGACGCTACTTTCAGCTTCATATGTAGCACTGTCTTGCAGTACCATCACAAGGGATAAAGACCACGGAGGCTCACTCTAGCTTTGGAAGCATGAAACCTGTTCGTGAGGGCACCACCCTCAAGACCTGTCTAATATTATATAGCCTTGTTCTGCTCTGAAAACTCAGCAGTAACAGGATGCTATGACAATACAACCAGGCAGGAGTCATCCTTCAAGCTGCCAGCCAGTGATCAAATCGCCTATATGCAAACCTATCTCTTGAGAGACAAAAATATTTTTCTTTTACCATATGTAGAGCTATAGAACTTTGAAACTGACATCCATGAGTACATGTAATATGCCTACATATATAACATAAGCATGCATTTATACATACATAGATGTACATACACACAACTTGGATGTTCTGGAAGAGAACCTGTTAACATAACGATGGTCTGTAGATCTCTGCATCTCTTCCTCAACTTTGTCTTAGTCAATCTGCTTATGTGGCACCCAGTAGAATAAGTAATCCATGGGTTAGGTGGTATCTAACCGTCACCTCACGCATCAGGCTTATTGCTCTAGATGTCCTGATTCCTTCAGCAATGAAACCAGACTCGGTTTATCTGTGGGACCAGCTGTCTCACTTGTGCTGGGGTGATTTCGTTTGGTTTGTTTGTTCGTTTGTTTTTCTTAACATTGATACTAGAATGATTCCCTCTGTGGGACAGAGACAAACTAATGTGGGGAAAGAAAGGATGCACACACATGTTGAGCAGACTGGAAAACACAAATGACCCTGTTTACAGAGTGCAAGCACCCAGCATTTCTGGTGGCGGCAGTAATGGCTAGCAATGTAGCATCCAACAGTGAGGGAATTCATGGACTGACCACCAGGTAGACTTCGGGAGACAGCTCACACCTGGTAGTACCTGATGTATCTACCATCCAGGAAGGAGACAATGTTCCAAGATTTGTAAGAGTTCTACCAGATATGCAGGTAGAATGACAGAATCCTAACCTCACTAAATTCAGCCATTCCTGGTCTGTCACTGGAGGCTGTGGCTTCTCTCTCTGCATCACAGCTGTCATTAGTGTGTTTGCACCACTTGCCCTGGGTGTTGTGTCTCCTGATCAGGTAACAAATGATCTAGACAGGTGTGTGAGAAACACCGACTCTGTGGAGAATTGATTAAATTCAGCATTCAGTGCTGTGAAATTGGCTAGTTCCTTGTATCTTCATGCCACACTGTAGACAAAAGTAAATTCTAGAGGAACTAGGAAAATAAGAGCAAAAGAAAGCCCATGAGGGACCTCCCACACATAAAAAGCAATAAGGAAAATGTCACAAAGAAAACATCAATCACTTTGACTCCATAAAAGTAGGCATTTGCTTATCAAATAAATCTAAGTTTCTTTAAAAACCCATTTTGTCATGACAAAGAAATCTCAGTCTTGAACACTCAGTGTAGATCTGTTGCTGCAGAAGCTGGTGGGCCGCCAGCCCTCACAGGTGGAGCAATGCTTTCTGGGAGAAACAGAAAGGGCCCTTCAGTAACACAGAGGAAGTTCAAACATGACACCTACTCTGCAGGAATGGTGGGCCCATTCCCCTTCAAGGGAGGATATAAAGATCCAGGCCTTTTGAGGCATAAAGCTATTGGCCGAGCTGAGGAGAGGCCCACGTCAAGACAACACTAACCTGAAAGCCCACTGTAGTGTGTATGTGCGTACTACTGTGAGAGTAAATGAATCCATGTATGGAAAGGTAGAGGTGTACGGAGCTGTATGTAGGTCATCGGGTCTCATTTGAGACGGAGTGATGGACAGATGGAGGCACTGTGAGCCACCTGATATGGGTGGTGGAAACTGAATTCAGGTCCCTTGGAAGAGCAGCAAGCACTTCTAACTGCTGAGTCATCTCTCTCATGGCAACCAATTGAATGGTAGTTAGGCGTTATGGCATGCTTTCAGCTTTCTGTTGCCTGTCTGCCCTGGCTATCGCTGTGCTGTCTGTAGGATAGGAGGAGATCAGCCACAGCGGACAGCATGAAGGAAGAACCCTTGCTATCAAGTCGTTCCCTGAGGACCATATGCAGAAGTAGACGTGGACGACAGGGTTCCCCATCACGCGCCCAACAGTGCTCCCACTGGGTGTGTAACCTGCTCAGGTAAGGGGAGCTGCACGGGAAGAGGGGGAGCACCAACAGTAAGGAAACAAACTGCCGGGGTCTGCCTGTGCTGGGCTTCTTACCTGGCCAGGCCAACCCTCCTGAGTGGAGTGGGTCCTGCTAGGGGGCAGAGCTTATCCGAGAAGCAGCCCCAATGCCAGAAGAACAGATTCCAGAAGAAAGGGAGCGTGTAATCACTGTTAAGAATGTTCCACACCACAGAAGCCTATTGCAATATGCAACTTCCCAGGAAAAAGGGGAAAAGCAGTCTATTGCTTTTTCATTTTAACGAGGTCTCCTAAAACTCTGTAAATAGGAGCAGCAGCTAAGAGTCCGTGCTGCCTCCCTCTCAGTCCCCGAATGTTGCAAGCGCCTGGCTGGGCCTTCTTGATCTGGATTAGGAAGTTCACTGCTTCTGGGCATCGGCTGATGAGAACCCAAGCACTCCCAGCCCCATCCTACCCGCCCGCCCCACCCCACCCCAGCCGCATGTGTGGTGCATATTCAAAATGTTCCGGGGCGGGGGGAGAATGGAATTTTTCTACCGCTGAAGAATAAGACTAAAAGGAAAAAAAAATTACTAGCAGACAGGCAGCCTCACAGAGCAAAACACTATCCATCTCTGGTGTCTGAGTGGAGCCGAAGTGTGTCTTCCATTACAGGGCTTTCATCTTTTGTTCTTGTATTCCTTTGTGGCTTGAAGCAAGATGATTTTAATAAAAACCAATCGGGACTGAGATGCTATCACAACACAGACTTGGTGCTGCACAATTAAAACCTCTCAGACTCGCTTGCCTCTCCCTGGGCTTGAGCTTTAAAGAAAAAAAAAAAAAACAGAGCAAAACAGAAAATAGTAACTTGTGATCTCTGCCTTTGTCTGCTTGCATTTTGAGCATTGCTTGAACGTGGTAACACTGTGTGCTGCATGTGGCCTCTGATGTCCTGCCTTCATTTACCTCTTGTGCTCCCAACTCCTGATACTGAGTAGTCTCTAGCCAGTTGTCTAGCGTGGCTGTCATCTGTCATCTGTGCAACGGTTGCCTATGTCTTCCACTCCTGTGTTTCACTGGGTCTGTTCTTTTCGAAGTTTGGGAATTAATTCAGCTGTGGAGTTTGATATCCATTGTTAGGTATTAAAAGGGCTGGACTTGATCTGAATATATTGCAAGAGGTGGTACCTTCCAAGATGGCTGACTTTAGGTGGGGTCATCAGGGCAGTCTGGTGGCTCTATAATGAGTGAGACAGAGGCCAAAAAAACACAAGTGTGTACAGTCCCAGCCTCTCAGCAGGCCATGCACTCCTGCAGGAAGCACGTGTGGACACTCCCGGCCTCTCAGTGTGTCCTGACTGCTCCAGGACGCTCAGACCAGTGAGACCTGTGGTTTCTGGAAACTCAAGAAACATGAACTAAATAAACATTTTCTTTATAAAGCACATAGCCTTGGGTATTTCATTGTAGTGATGGAAAATATCTACAGATAACTGTAAGGGGCCATATTAGGCTCTGGGACAGAAACGGAGGGAAGGGACTTCATTTTAAGTGTGACCAGAGTCTGAGCATGGGGAAAACACACACACACACTAAAATATGTAAACTATAATAAAGTGCTAAAATATTACAAATAAAATGATGGAGCATGGAGTCGGGCAGTGGTGGCGCACGCCTTTAATCCCAGCACTTGGGAGGCAGAGGCAGGTCGATTTCTGAGTTCGAGGCCAGCCTGGTCTACAGAGTGAGTTCCAGGACAGCCTGGGCTACACAGAGAAACCCTGTCTCGAAAAACCAAAAAAAAAAAAAAAAAGACAAAGCATGGAAAAGTGCAGTGGCTTAAAAGAAGGAATGCTAAGCTCTTGTGTGCTCTGAGCTTGTGAACACGATAAGCTCTTGTGTGCTCTGAGCTTGTGGACACGGTAAGCTCTTGTGTGCTCTGAGCTTGTGGACACGGTAAGATCTCGTGTGCTCTGAGCTTGTCGACATACCTTGGCATCTCTGACAATCACACAGCTAGCTGCTACAGCTAGAATTCTGCAGAGCAACCTCTAAGGTGCTGTTGGTTGGGTTTTATCCTCCAGAAGCCCTCCTGTTGAAGTTTTATACCAGAGCATACCTAGTGCTACCCTGCTTCGAAGCAGGGTTGCTAAAGATGTACTTAGTTAAGGTGACATCATGCTATCATAAGATGACACTGTGCAATGTGACTGGTGTCCTTATAAAGTAAGAATTTGAAGAAGAGAGATATATATCAGAAAAGACAGTCTGAACAGGACAGAAGGATGAACATCAAGAAACAAAAGCGTTTCCCTCTGAGCCCACAAAAGGGACCAAACTTCCACTCTCCAGGACTCTGAAAGGTGAGTTCCCGCTGCTCTAAGCCACCAAGCCTGGGCTACTTTGTGCTGTACTTTGGGCTGTAAAAGCAGCCATATCTGGAACAACTTGGAAGCTAAAATGGGGTTAAATCAGAGGCTACTGAAGCAGGGCCAGAAGCCTAAGGAGCACACTCCTCTGGTAAACTGAGTTTGCGGATCACCTGAGCGGACAGCATCACTAATACAATTAGGCTCTCCTCCTGATGACCCAAGGCATTGCCCTTGTTCCTGCTCCTCTCCTGCTCTCCTGCTCTCCTGCTCTCCTACTCCTCTCCTGCTCTTCCTCCTGATCCTGCTCCCCTGCTCTCCTGCTCTCCTGCTCCTCTCCTGCTCTCCTGCTGCTCTCCTGCTCCTGCTCCTCCTCCTGCTCTTCCTGCTCTTCCTCCTGATCCTGGTGCTCCTGCTCTTCCTCTTGCTTCTCTTTCTTCTGCTTCTCCTGCTCCTCCTGCTCCTCCTGTTCCTGTTCCTTTAGAGAAGACACGTGACCAGTTGTACCCATTGGACTGGGATCTGAAGTGACATGTGATGCCTCAGCTAGAAGTATGGAGGAACCAGCACCCAGACCCAGGCTGCTTGGAGGGGAAACAGCCTGTGAGGTGGCTGCTGAGTGGCTTAACTGTGCAAGGGCACACTGCTGACCCCACTGGACCTTTTGCATAAGAATTCAAGTCAAGGAGTTCTGTGGGGTTGTTTGTTGCTGCAGCAAAACTGGCCTTGTCCTAACTGACCCAAGTGGGTAGCTGAGGGAGGTATTTGCCTTCTATGGTCTGCAAGGCCCAACCTCCACCCTGAGGTTATAGGATTTTATTACATCCTGCACCTCCCCTCCCCCCAAAGCTCTCCTCTTTCCAGAAATTACACTCTCACACAAATAAAGAGTGTTACATTTAGAATAAACTGGGACCCAAGTCCTTTCTTTTCTCCTCCTTTTCATATGACATTAAATATAAACATGCTCTTCT
>JADRCD010172987.1:0-7500 GCA_019843815.1 Montemys delectorum | reverse complement strand
TGATGCACACATGCCATGTGCTTTCAGCCTAGTGTCTACAGAAACAGATGGCTTGGGGGGAATCGAGCAGCCCCAGCCTGGCCTCCCAAGGCTGCTGACGAGTGGGCTAGTAGCATCTGAGCAACGAGGAACCAAGCAGATTGCCACAGGACGGTTAGAGTAGCAACTGGCTCCTGAGACTAGAAATGCCCTGGGCACCGCGCTAACGGCAAGGAGAAAGAGGCAGCTAACTCGGGGGCCGGCTTCCCTTTGCTACCTTTGCAGCATCTGATGGCTGCCTGCCACTCTAGCAGCTGTTCAAGATGCCACACACTGGAGACGTGGGCTGCAGTGTGAGAAGTCCTTGCTTGAAATAGGCAACTCTTGATGTCATTGGATTGGGGTCTCTGCTCTCCAGGTCTATGATGGCACTAACAACTCCGCCCGCTTGCTGGGGGTCTTCAGCCGCTCTGAGATGTTGGGAGTGACTTTGAACAGCACATCCAGCAGCCTGTGGCTCGACTTCATCACAGACGCACAAAACACGAGCAAAGGCTTTGAACTACAGTTCTCTAGTAAGTCTTTCTTGGGTCTGAGTAGACTATGAAGTCAGACTTTTCCATTCTATTCATATGAATTTGTTTGCCCAGTAGAAATAAAGAATGCATGCTCACGTGTGCCAGGCAGTTAGTAACTAACAAGTGGAGATAAAAAAAAAATGTGGTATGTCCATACAATGGAGTATTATTTGGCAACCAAAAGGAAGATGCGATTCATGCTTTAACATACATGAAGCTTTAAAACAGTGGTTTTCGACCTGTAATTCTCGACCCCTTTAGGAGTGGAATGACCCTATTGCAGGGGGTCACATATCAGTTTATCCTGCATATCAGATATTACGATTCATAACAGTAGCAAAATTACAGTCATGAAGTAGCAATGAAAATAATTTTATGGTTGGGGGTCACCACAACATGATTATCTGTACTGATGGGATGCAGCAGTAGGTAGGTTGAAAACCACTGTTTGAAACATGAGCTTGGGCAAAAGAAACCGGACGTACAGGCCACACCTTTTAAGAACTTCACAGAGCAGTTACGTAGAGACAGAAGAGATGTTGGCTGCGGGAGTGAGGGGAAACTGCATATAAAATTTCTTGAGCTGACAAAAATTGCTTTACAGCTGTGGCAATAACTTCATCATTCTGTGAGTGTTAGAGACAGTGGCCGTTCACTACGTGAGATTGGCAACCTGTGTTACAGTGACTCCAGTAGCCCAGTGGGCCACCTCGGGATTTCCCTCACCCGAATGCTGAGATGTCTCATGCAGGGATCTTTCCCTCTTTCAGAAGTGGCTCGGTGTAACGGGATTAAATAGAGTCACATTTGAATTCCGTCTCTATTAACTGAAAACGGTGTGACTCTCAGACAATTTAGTTAACCTTCCCAAGTCGAGGCTCTCAATTGCAGAGCGCCCATAATTACACCCACCTGCAAGACCCCTATGAATAACAGATGAGAGGCAAGGTCTGTGGAGTCCCACAGAGTAAAGTGGGAGCTCGTGGGAGCCTCTCCTCCTACCGCCCTTTCAGCACTGCTGTGTGCATGGTGACGTTCCCTGTGCTACTTACTGGGTCTCCTCGCAGCGTCCCAGTGAGCAGAACAAACACCACAGATCCCACTCACTGGCTGCGACACGGTCAAGCAAAGAAACAGAAAATCCAGCCCCAAGCAGGCACACTATTAAAATCTGCATTTTATTTGCATAAAGCAGCAGAGAGAAATACTCCATCCACAGAGAATGGAAATAGGGCTGGGTCAGGAGCCTGAGGCTGGCACACTGCAGTCGCGACCGGGGCACCTCTGGATAGAAACTGGAGGGGAGGAGAGAAGCAACTTGGCTCTGTTACCATGGTTACTGTTCTGTCTTCCTCAGGTTTCGAGCTCATCCGATGTGAGGACCCAGGGACCCCACAGTTCGGCTACAAAGTTCACGATGGAGGTCATTTTGCAGGGAGCTCAGTGACCTTCAGCTGTGACCCTGGCTACAGTCTTCGGGGCAGCGAGGAACTGATGTGTCTGAGTGGTGAACGCAGGACGTGGGACCGACCACTGCCAACCTGTGTCGGTACGATGCTTCTTGATTTGCAAGGAACTCCTTGATCCTTCCCTAACCTGAGCTCCAGCCCAGGCTTCAACAAGGGCATCCAGGGCCCTGGGGCCATCAACCAGGATTGACTTTGCCTGTTAGGGAGCACCGTGGCTTCTCCATTTCCTCCAATTCACACCTCAGTACACAGGCAGTACAATCCACATCACAGTCACGCACATGCAGTCTGTGGGGCCCGAGCCAAGTCATGCCCCCAGAGTAGCAGCACAGGCAGTGAAGAAGCAGTAGGGGTCTCTGTCTGAATGAAGAGGAGACTACAGGGCTTCCTGCTACACCAAGAGGCTCTGGTTCACTCCAACCCTCAGTTTCCCTATAAGTAAAATGAATCCGTGTTTCCTCTTTTAGCAAAATTCTGAAAGACGAAGGTAATGAGCTAGATCTGACCTTTTCTTAAAGAAGACTGTGATGTGAGCATGCATCTCCCTTCCTAAGCCTCTGGTTCTTTTGAGTTGTCAGCAGACATTGCCTCGGAGGCCTTGTGCTTGCTTCACAAGACCAGAGACAGTGGTCCAAGGCCGAACAGGAAAATAAGCAGACTGCTACCGTTCTGATTGTCTGGCCCCTTCACGTCCCTGCTGCTCAGAATTCTATGGCCCTACTCATCCTGTTTCCCTCAAACCAGATCTTGCCAGCCAGGCCTCCTGCGCCCAACACCCACAATGCACTTGGCAACACAGGTGGATCTAATGAGAAGGAAAGAGCCTCTGGGGGAAACCATGAATGGCCACCAAACCACACATGCTAGAAAGAGGCAGGCAGGTGCCTGGGTATGTGGAAGCAGAGAAATAAGAAGGAGAAAAAGAAAGTCTGTCCCTGCCCCTGGAAAGCCCATGATCTACCAAAGAGAGCAGGAGCACAGATGGATCATTGTCAGGAAAAGTCCCAGCCACAGAGCTCTGTCTCAAGTCTTTCAACTGAGAGAGCTGTGCACTGGGATTAACAATTGCACTGAGACTTGGGTGGGTAGATAAGAACTCACCATTGGGAGAATTAGGTGGGCAGGCAGATGGTCTAGCCTGAGGACATAAAGGGCCAACTGGATGAGCAGCATGGTGAAAAACCTTGGTGACATGGTTGGTCCTATTCCCCTGGATAACTACAGGGGGTCTCCACATGACACGCAGAAGGTCAGGATGAAGACTTTCAACTCAGAAAGTAGACAGTAGCAACCCATAGACAGCTCTTTTGGTCTTCTTCCTTTGTTACTGAGGTTCAGACAGTCTGTAGGCTTGTCTCTGCCCTCATTCCTTTCATTCGTGTGCATATGCATTGCATGAGTGTGTGTGTGTGTGTGTGTGTGTGTGTGTGTGTGTGTGTGTGTGTACATGCATGTGCATATATAGATAGGCATGCATGTGTATGTATGAAACCAGAGGTCAGCCCCAGTGTCTTTCCTTAGGAGCCGTCCACTTAGAATTTTGGGGGTGTTGGTTTGTTTTGTTGAGGCAGGGTCTCTCACTGCGAGAGACCAGGGCTGGCCAATTGAGCTAGGTTTGCTGGTCCCAAGGACCCCCCTCCCCCCGCTCTGTCCCCATTGCTCCAACACTGGCATTACAGCACTAGGACTTTACCATCTGTGACCATTCTTTTTATTCTCATGTTCGAGGCCCTACATAGGTGCTTAGAATTCAGTGGCGAGCACTCAGGCCAGCCAGGGAGGCACATGCATAAACAGACAGCAGCATGGTACCACGGGGCGAGCAAATCAAAGCAAGCAAAAACAAAGGAGAGTCGGCGGCTCCCATAAGATAACTGTTTGCTTTGCAGAAATGATTCCCTGTCAGACCCCTCTACTGACCAGTGTGTCAGTTACATTGGATTTAGAGGACCCAGGCAAACAGGGCTAGGGAGGCTATTTAGACTTTGGGCCTTAGGCCTTGGAAGCCTTCTTCAGTGAGACATCCTCAGGCCTCAGGCCCCAATGCAACTATAAAAGTGAGGTGGTGTGTATGTGTGTGTGTGTGTGTGTATGTGTGTGTGTGTTCATACACACCATGTTGAGGGTAGAGTTCAGAATGGGCTACTGAAGCGACTGTGGCAGCCTTAACTACTCAAGTGTTTCCTTCATTGATAAAGAGAATCCACAGACCCAGCCTGGCAGCCAAGGCTCCAGGACAAGAGAAAAGGGGAATGCCAGGAAAAGTGAAACCTCAAGGAGTCCCTGCTAGCGAGTGCTGCAGGCTGGTATACTCCAGCCCTCCTGCCCTCCTGCTAGCCCTTAAATAAGGTGACCCCATGGGAAGGAAGAAGCCAAGTCCCTGAGGAGCTCTCCCCAGGGCTCCTATCTCCCAATGCCCACCTTCTAAGGTGGAAGCCAAGGTCCTGGCTGATGGCCTCCCTCTCTCCCAGCCTCCTGTTCCCTAGGAGGTTGTTGCTCACCCTCATTCCCCTCCACAGGCTCATTTACCTCTTGCCTTTCAAGCAAGCCGGTACTACCCACCCAGCAGCAGCAGCAGCAGCAGCAGCAGCAACACAGAATGGAGGCCCAATGGGAAAGCTAAAACCAAGGGGCTAGTGTCCTGACCATTTACTGGAAGTAGGTCCCCCCCTCATCCCTTCCTTAGGGGTCCCAGGTGAGCCTCAGGGTCAGAGTGATGCTTTCTGGGTCAGCCATAGTGACGGGTGAAGGTCAGTCTCCCCTCTGATACTTTGGAGCCATCCTCTCCAGCAGTTAGCTCCCTGCTTAACCAATCGCTCCCTTTGCTAAACAGCTCAGCCTCAGACCTCTCTGCTTTCCCTCATGCTTCCTTGGTTCAGAAACAGTAATTTTCCTGGGAGGCAATAATCTTCTACTCACTGAGCCATGCATCCATTCACTCGGTAAATACTTATTAAGCTTCTGTTGTGAGCCCAACACCCTACCACACACTCAATGTGCAGTCAACGACAAGGTCTCTGCAGCCAAGAGCCTGGGCTGGCAGGGGAGATGGACACTATTCTAATGCCCCTGCCATCTACTCATTTCATTCCCACTGGGCTGGAGACATCAAGAACTATAGTATCCGCTCTACCTGGGCAGGGGAGGGCGTCCCAATGGTGGCACAGGGAAGTCACTAATCATGTTGTTGGTCCAAGCTGAGGCAGTCTGGGCTATGGAGTTAGTTGGTAAGACTTGGCAGGACCAGGGCCCCTTCTAGAGTCAGGGGCTCCAAAGGAAAGGCAAGCAGAGGGTATGGAAAGGCAAGCAGAGGGTATGGACCAGAAGCATGGCACAGTCTTCTCGTTGAAGGTCCCTGGGATAACACTGCTCCAGCTGAGAGGTGGAGAGGGCCCGAGCCGAGACTCCAACGTGGAAGACAAAAATAGGGACAACACGGGACACATCTCAGATTTAGGGAGGGACAGAGTCTCACAAGTAGACCTGACTAGAGGAGGCTGCAGTTGAAGGAGCCACCAGCTCATGGGTTAAGAGACTCTGTGCTCTGATGTGGAGCACAGGTCTCTCCACTGGTTTCCTTGCTGTGAGACTCGGTCCTCTGTGTCCCTCTGAGCTTCTGCTGCAGCCTGCTTCCCTCACATTTGTCTAGAAATTTCATTCACACATGTATGTACTGCCCTTGTTCCAGCAGCGGAATGTGTTCACAACAGCCTGGCATACACTCTCTCTCAACACCTCACACTTGCCCAGCTCCCTAGCCCCATTGTCCACCCCTGCGCATCCCCAGCCTGCGCTACCACACCCCTCCTCACCTCTCTAATTGCAAGGTCTCTTCCTTCTGTCCTTCCCAACCTCCCCTGCCATCACCCACTTCTCAGCTCTGGCTCCTCCTTCAAGGAGCACTTGAATCCAACTCTTCCTTAACTCTCTGACCTGCACCAGGGAGGAACCTGGCCTCTTCCCCCGGAGCCGTAGCACTTGCTAACATTGCACATGTGCCAGGATGGGCAGATGCTCGGCGGGGGCTCCTCCACTGGCCCTGTCCTGGAGAAAGACTAAGTCTAGTCATCTGTGTGCTCCCTGGCAGCTATCTCAGGTCCCTTTGCTCCAGGACCTGGTGCAAAAACTCCTTCCTGTTCTGCCTCCAGAAGCTCCAAGGCATTTGGTCAAAGAGTAGGCAGCTAGTCCTCCCCTTGAGAGCTATTTCATTTGCAAGTTTATTAACCCATTGAAAGTACACAATTCAGTTGCTTTTGTTCATCCCCCAGCCTGTATCACCATTTCCCCCTCCGTTTTGAACAGTTCCCCTCCAAAAGCAAAGTCTACTGTCCATTAATGGTCACTCCAGACTCCCCCAAGCTTTGGTAAATACAACACACCTTCCATTTCTTATTCTGGATATTTTTTATTAATGAAATTATACCATATATAGTCTTTTGTGTCTGGTTTCTTCCACTTAGCATCATCTTTTCCAAATCAGCACCACAGCATGCCCGTTCATTCTTTTTTATGCATGACTACTATTCTACTAGAGACATACACCACATTCTGTATTCCTTTTCTTCAGCTAATGGACACTGGGTTCTCTCCACTTGTTGACTACTATGAATAGCACTGCTAAGAACATTTACAGTCAAGCTTTGATGTGAACATATGTTCTCACATCTTCACATCTTCTGAGAGAAGAGTTACTATATCGTATGGTGACTTACAATTTTAAGAAACTTCCTATAAGCTTGCTTCCCAAAACAGCTACATCATTGTGCATTTTTCTATCAGCAATGTGAAGGCTCTCGTTCCCCCTACAGCTTCACACACACTGGGTGTTTTATTACCAACACTCACCTTTCAGTCACAACCATCCTGGTGGGAATGAGGTGACTGTGTTTTGATTCGCTGCTCCATAACAATTCCAAGTTATGGCAAGCATCTCTTCACATTCATATTGGCCAGTCATAGATCATCTTTGGATACACGTCTACTAAAATCTTTTGCCTAGTTTTTAATTGGGTTGTGTGTCATTTACTATCGAGTACTAAGAATTTGTTTCTGGTTCTGCATACTAAGCTCACCTGGAGAGTTTTTTGCACATTCTGCTTAAGCATCTGAAGGGACTTAGGGGTCACTCAGTGACTGCTGGATGCTCAGGCCACCCCATGATACTGTCGCAATTTCTTTCAGCTGAATGTGGAGGGACAGTGAGAGGAGAGGTGTCAGGGCAGGTGCTGTCACCTGGGTACCCAGCTCCCTATGAACACAATCTCAACTGCATCTGGACCATCGAGGCAGACGCCGGATGCACCATCGGGTAAGTGTCCAGAGCCAACAAAGAAACACTTGTCACTTGTTGTCGAGGGGAGCTGTCTCCAGCATCATTGACAGACCTCTAGCTATTATCAGGATGCTCCTACCTCTGCTGGAGGCCTGTGGGATCAATAGTGGCCATAGTGACCGTAGGTTTGGACTAGGCATGT
>JADRCD010172986.1:0-22588 GCA_019843815.1 Montemys delectorum | reverse complement strand
GTTAACTGAGATGGGAAACTCACTCCTCTGTAGGCTGAGGTCCTAGACTGAATAGAGACAGAGTGACCTACCTACACGCCAGGATTTGCCTCTCTGCTTTTAAGCTGCAGACACAGTGAGACCAGCTGCCTCCAATTCCTGCAGCCATGCCTGTGGACTGTGAGGCAATAAACCCTCCTTTCCCGGTGTTGCTTTGCTCAAGTATGTGGTTACAACAACAAGAAAAGCAACCAATCCAGGTTTTAATGACCCAAAGGGATAAGATGTACTTAACCCAGGAACCTTTCCGCTCCAAGGAAACTGTGATACTAGTGGGGTACGACTTCTGTAGCAGCGGGACTGGGGCCTCTTACGGGAAGCCTGCAGTCACCCTGTGCGTTTTTCAGTGTCACCCAAGTAGACTCTACTCAGCCAGCCTTCCATTTTTTTCCCCTTAGTGGCTACTGTAGTGCTCCTTGCCAGTAAGGTGCTGTTTCCCCTTGGAATCTCTGCCTGGGTGGTCAGTATGCCAGATCGGGACAAAGCCACACGCATGCTTTTCCTTTCCTCTACGAAAGTCTTTAAATCCACGGTCTGAGAGCCTCTTGACTGAGGGTCCCTCTCGGCATCTAGGCCAGTGGATGAAGCTGTAGAAGGGATCCCTCTGGGAGGCTGTCTCCCACCCCTGGTTCTTTGGACATGATCCATGGTCCACAGACCGCAGAAGCATAAAGGCCAGAGAAACTTATTAAGCCAAGATAGGGACAGGTAGGTAGGCAGTATGCTGGCGCAGAAACCACAGCAAGATGCCTTTGGGTTTTTTGGGGGTTTTTTGTTTTTTTTATTAGCCTAAAGCAAGACAAGAAGATAAGCAAGCGGCATGCTCAAAGGCTCCACAGAGGGTTTCCAGAGACGTGCCCTGCAGGCCCCACCACTCCCCTCAGAATAGCAGTAACCATCCAGACCACCACATGCTAGGACCATCTGAGCCCCAGTCCTCATGCCCAAGACCCTGGATGTGCCAGCTGCCCTCTCTCAATCCACTCTCCACTGCCATCCACGCATGGCCTCACACACATCTTACAGCCCTAGGTTCAGAAACATTTGCATTTCCTCCACACTTATAATTTGCAGCACAAAGTGCAAGATCAAAAGCCTAGTGTGCGATCGCCCATCTGGCCACTCGTGACATCACGCCGAACTGGCATCCACTCAGCAGCACAGCATTCAACATTCTAAGACCTCCAGACCTCCCTCCCATCTCTCCAGCCCAGGGCAGATGGGATCCCCTTAATCAGATGAGGTGGAAGCTGGGATGAGCTTGGGTTTGGCCTGCTGGGGAGGGGAGATGTCTGGGATCTTCTCCCCGTGTTTGTACACGCTGACGGTGACATCAATCTTCTCTCCTCCATATTTATTCTTCACGTTGATGCTGTATTTGCCCGAGTCCTCTGCAGTCACCCCCTGGATGGTCAGGCTGACATACTTGGACTGCTCCACCTTCACCAAGAAGTGCTCGCTGAGCTCAATGTCCTTGTCATTCTTAAACCAAACCACCTCAGGGTCGGGGTTTCCAAACACTGTGCAGGTGAGGTTCAAGGTCTTTGGAAGGAAGACATGGAAAGATGGTGAGGAAAGACGGTGAGGAAAGGTACAGAAGAGAGGGGTCAGGTGGGTATGACCAAGATGTCCTGTGTACATGTATGGAATCTTCCAATAATACATTTTCAAAGGAAAGAAAAGTCCACACTGCCCTCCGTCATGTCCCCTGGCATCTGTTGATCATTTATTGCATCAATAACCCCTTGTAGACGTATACACAAGCTCTGAAGGGAGGTGGGAGCAGAGGAGCCCTGTGCTATGAGGGTAAGCCCAAGGAAAACTGTGGAATAGTTCTGCTTATTCCAAGTTCTAACCTGGGTTAAACCCAGGGGATGGATTAGTTCTATTATCATTCCATTGAACTTGTTTTTAAACTTTTTAAGTTCGTTTTATTTCTTACTTATGTGTAGTCCTGTTTGTCTATGGATGGGGATGTATGTGTAGCTGTAGCTCTTTGTGGAGGGCAGAAGTGGTAGCAGATCCCCTAGAATTGGAGTTGGTAGAAGTTGTGAGACACCCAGCATGGGGTCAGGAGCTGAGCCTCCACTCTCTCTCTAAGCCCTTGCTCTTACCAGATGAAGCATCTGTCAGCCCCTACACTTCCTTTCTGTCTAGATTTAGGAGTCTATCTTCCAAGTCCCTCTGGACAATTCAGAGAATATATTCTCTGTGCCTCCTAACTCAGACACAGCAACCACACACTTGCCTGGGCTCAACCCACTTGCAGCCTGTGACTGTTCATTTCACAATCACATCTTCTGTGACATCACAGTTCTTCCATCTCAGGAGCTTTCTGTGCGTTCACTGGCTGTTAAAGAGGTCTATAAATTTTGCACTTGAGCCTAATAAAGTCCTTTCAAGTGCCTATGTCCCTGCGACATTGAGGTAGAATCATGCAGCAGAGGTGCCAATTAGATATCAATAACTCTACTGATGGGAAGCAAATTAAAACTTCAATTATGGATTCTAAAATGACCTTGGAAAATGGAGCAGGTTTTTTTTCTTTTCTTTTCTTTAGTATTGAATATAATGTGACTGCTCACATTTGAAGGTGGCGGCTTAGTTTCAGAGCAGATGGGAGCTCACCCACCACCTCATTCAGAGAAGCCCCTGAACCAGATGCCAACACATCCATGGTCACCAAAGTCCTAAAAGTAAGTCCTTCTAAGTCACAAAACATGCCTGGTGTTTGGGGATTTGCAATACTAGCTATTGTGGTTACTGTTGCTGTTGTTGTTGTTGTTGTGGCTGCTGTTGCTGCTATTCTTTTCCTCAGTGCTGAGAGTGAAGCCCATTTCCTCACACACTTGCCAATCCCTCCGACACTAAGGTGAACCCCAACTTTGACTATTAAGCTATCCCACCTCTCCTTTTGCAGGGGACAGTGGCACAACGGGAGGTAGCTCCAGTGCCATGCAGGCTGAGTGGGGAAGCATTCCTGTTCTCGGGCTCCCCTGTGTCTCATCCTGAGATGAAAGCTGCGTTCTACCCTGTGACATGACACGCATCCCAGCCCTGTCCCCAACCCTCTGCTCTCACCTTGCCTTCCATTATGGTCACCACGTCAGGTAAGCCGCCAATCACCTTGCCACGATCTACAATGGAAAAGAGCCAGGTTGAAGAGGCGTCATCAGGGAGACCCTACAGGAAGCCTGAAGCTGACACCAAGTGTACCAAGGTGGAAATGGGAAATAATGAGCTCATGCCCCAGAGATGACAGAGACAGCTATGTTCTGGGTAGAGAAAGCTACCATGGGGATCACAAAGAATGGCTGATTCTGCAGGCTGGGGGACAAATAGCACCAAGGAAATAGAAATGAGAGTCAACCAAACCAAAGTGGTCCCATCAAGGTCTCCAAGGAGAAAGAGCTACATCTCACAAAAGAGAGGATCCTGGTATTGGGAGAACAGAATCTTGTAAGAGTGGTTTACAGGATGAAGAAGGGGCCAGGTAAGACATAGGCCAAAGATCAAGGCGCACTTAAACTAGGGGAGGAAGGGTTGTTGTTAATGAGCCACTAAATCAAGCCTGTCAAGTGTGTGCCTCCTCCAACCCAAGCTCCAACTCCCAACAAGTACTCACTCTTCTCTGCGAATGCAGCAGCCCTAGAAATCACAAGAAGGGGGGAGGGAGAGGGAGGGAGAGGGAGAGGGAGAGGGGGAGGGGGAGAGAGAGAGAGAGAGAGAGAGAGAGAGAGAGAGAGAGAGAGAGAGAGAACTGTTAGAAATCATATCATGCACATGAAAAATTTGCTAGCCGTGAGAACAAATAAAGAACCGACGTCTACTGACACATAGATATGGCTATACAGCTATTCCCCATTGGTTCCAGAGCTGAACCCCAAGGATACCAAACTCTATGGCTGTGTGAGCCCCTAAGAGACATACAGTTGTCTTCAAATACAGCGTATACTCATCTTCCTGGGCTCTGTCAGTCATCCCTAGTCACTTACAACACCCAACAGAGTAAACAGCGTGTGAAGAGGTATCTGGGGAATAGTGACAGGAAGTGTAGGGATGTGCTTGCTGTCTTTGCCACGTTTTTAATTGTGGTTGGATCTGAGGGTTCAGAACCTGTACCCACACAGAGGAATTGTGCTTCAATTGCTTGCTGTTGGGAAGGACGATAAAAGACAAAAGGAAGATGGGCATGCACACTCTCATATCAAGTGCCCTCCTCAACTGCTTTCCATCTTTTTCAATCCCTCTCTCTCCCTCTCTTTCTCTTTCTCTCTCTGCCTCTATCTCTCTCTGTGTGTCTCTGTGTGTCTCTGTATGTGTCTCTGTCTCTCTCTTTCTCTCTCTCTGTCTCTCTCTGTCTCTCTCCCTCTCCTCCCCCCCTCCCCGTCTCTCAACCTGGAGCTTGCTGATTTGGCTAGACTGGCTGGCCAGAAACCCAGGGATGCTCCTGTCTCTGCCTGCCCAGTGCTCAGTTACAGGTGTGCCCTTCTGTAGCCAGCTTCCTTTTGTAAGCATGGGTTCCAAGAACTCACTTGATTGACTAAGTCATCCCCCCTAGACACCAAGCATTTTGTTAGATTGTCAATATCTGATTTATCATACTTCTCACACATCCACTCAACAAAGGCATCTCAAATGAGTAAGAGCCAAGGACTGTCCTTAGCTTTAACATTATAAAACTCAGACACTTTGAAACTCTGAAGCATTCTTTAACAGTTGCTCTGTGTGGCATGTCACCTGG
Organism: Montemys delectorum; assembly: GCA_019843815.1. Taxonomy (NCBI): domain Eukaryota; kingdom Metazoa; phylum Chordata; class Mammalia; order Rodentia; family Muridae; genus Montemys; species Montemys delectorum. Next base: position 17,805 of record JADRCD010172986.1, on the reverse strand, counting down.
ATTATGATGATTTACAAGATCCATCATTTTAAACATTTAAACTAATCCAGGGTTCTGATGTCCCTAGGAAGTTGATACACAATGCATTTCTAGCATAGGAAAAAAAAATGGCTGCCCTGATACATATTGAATTACTTAAATTGCTATTTTTATCCCAGGAACAGAGTACCCTTAGAACCACAAAGGCATTTACAGATGATCCTGACCAGAATAAGCTGTCAGCCCTCACGTCCCGTCAGACACATTAACCCTCACGCCCCCGTCAGACACATTCATGACAAGATGTGCGCCTTACTTGAGCTGCTGGAACTCGGCATATGCTTCATCAAAAGCTGCAAGGAAATAATCCACATGTCACTCTTGTCCCCAAGTGTTTAACTCTCGTCTGCTCAGATGTCCTACTAGATAGCTGACAAAATGAAAACTGACAAGCAATCAAACTAATCAATTGATTTTTCTCAGCCAATTTCTTCTAAGTCAAAGTCGTGGCATTGAGTGGATTATCATGCACCCTTTTCAGTACCAATGTGGGTTGCTCACTATAGCAAACTTCTCGTACCTTGTCCAGAGAGGTCCAGTGAGCGTTGGTGGTTGTCCTTGCCATCAAAAATCTCAAACGTGTATTTCCCTTTGTCCTTCTCTGTGGGCTCACAGATCTGCAGCCATGCCATCTCCTCACTTCCTCCGATCCGCATGTGCTCACTGGAGGAGATCTTAGCCTCTCTAGGAAGCAACATGGGCATGCTCAGTTCAGCCTCTGGATCTTATGTTCACACCTGTTGGGGTGCACTAGCATGTCCAAGTGAGAAGGGTTTGCTTACTCATATCTGGTTGGGGAGGGTCTACTCACTTGCTCATGCCAATGGCACAGAAGGTTTTTTTTGGGGGGGGGAGTTGGCTATAATAAACATAAATACATTAATAACTTGGGCCTGAAACCTCCGAAGGCCAAATGACTACAATTTAAAGGACTTCAGAATACTTGATTAAGAATGGCAGTTCCTAAGACTATTGGGCATGGAGGCGTATGACTTGACATGGTAATTCCACCTCTAGGTTCCTATTTAAAAGCTGAAGGCAGGGACCAAGACACTTCAACACTCAACATCCATAGACACTTCAACACTCAATAGCCACGCGACATTATTCACAATGGGCAATATGGACAGCTACATGGGCCCTGACAGGTGAACAGATAATTGAACTACAGTTTATGCACAAGGTGGAGTACTCCTGGTCCTTTAAAAAGAAGGGAACTGGTGCACACACGCTACAACAGGCATGAATTCTGAGGGCATTATGCTACATTTTAAAAGCTGGTCACAGGAGGACAGCCATGTTTCTACAGTCTGCATGCACCAGCGTTGCCACACTCAAGAGCAGAGAGTGCGGTGAAGCTAGTGTACAATGGAAGCCGACTTCCATTTTACAGTCAATGGCTCTGGGGACGGTTCCCCATGGCATGGTTGCTCTGTGCCCTTACAATGTATGAAATCATGAATTTTATGTTCTATGTATTCTACCTCAACTTTTAAGATATAAGTAACACTAAAACACCCAACCCCGTCACTGTCCTCCAAGTCAGCCGAGTGTCACACCACAGTCACCTGTTGCCAAGCCAGTCTCTTGATGAGGACACAAGTTTACAGTTCATCCATGGTCCATGTGTGTGTGTATACATCATTTTCAAGTTACTACAATTTAGAGGACTGGCTGGAGGTTTTCCGAGAACTGGCCGTGAGCTTATTGTAATTCTGCTATCCTTGCTGGCCACTGTGTACTCTATAGTTCAATGGAAGAAAGCAATTCCTCGGCCCTCTTTACTGTAAAGTAGCTCTGTCAGGCAGCACTCATAGTGAGGGGGACACAGAGCATCCAATTCAGGATAGAAAAGTAACTCGTACTACAAAAGCAAAGTACCAGAAAGGTAAGCAGATGCGAGGGAGTAAGCCAGGAAGGCTCCGTGGAAGACCCAGCCCGGCAGGGATGTAAGGATGTAATGTCAAGGCGCTATGCCTGCCCAGCAGAGCACAGAACGCTCCTGGTGAGAGGATGCATAGGGACTTGGTGCCCTTGGGAAGGCAGAACCCAGAGGCCAAAGCCATAGAGTAGGCCCACAGCTTTTTAGCCTGAATGCTTTGTTCACAATCTGATGGGCTGATCCCAGTCAACTGGCTCTTTGCCTGAGTGGCACACACCAATACTAGACCTCCAGTAAACTCAGAGAAAAATCTCTATTTCTAAAGCAATGGAAGGGTCTCGTCAATATTCACAACTGCCCATCCCCACCTAAATGCAATAATAAGACTTTCTATAGTTTTCTGGTTCTGTGGGTGTACTGTGCAATCAGACACCCTACCGCCCTCCATGAACTGACTCTGCAAGTGAGGCTTAGACAGTGCCTCACAGCTTACATAGACCCGTACAAGCACACAGTAGGGAGTTACAACCGGGCTGCTGATGCCTCTTTCAAAGCCAGAGGAGGTGAGGCAGAGGGTTCAATGTGAGCAGACACATTGATAAGGCCTCCACCACCTCAGCCAGCCCTGTAGTGACTTTGTGTTGATTGAGGATTGTAGCATACACCCTGGTTGTCAGCATCCACCGCACCTAGGGACTTACAGTCTACTTCAAGTGCTGTGTGACTGACTGGCCACCATCTCTAAGTCTGTATTAACTCCTGCAGCCTGTTCAGTCTTGCTCTACCACATGCTACCCATGTGGACCTTAAATCTGGAGATGTCATTTTCTCTGTCTCTATAACTCAACTACACTGTAAGCATAGAGAGCTCCGTCATAGGTCACAGCCACTGGTAGCCCTCACCAGAGTGAGAGAGAATCCCCTCATCACCTCACGTCCCCATTGGAAGCCATTACCTCTCCCATCCTGTCTAAAGATCCTAAAGGTGAGATGTAAGACACAGAGGTTACTTCATTCCTGTGGTAGTTGGAACCCACTGAAATTCAGGGGAGCCATTATCCCAATGTGACTACTGTGGGAGAGATCTCCCAAACTGAGGGAACACACCCACCCTGAGGTCAATGATAGCTTTGTTTTATCCTATAATAACAGCAAGAAATTGTTGAGTGGCTGGGATTCCTCCCAGTCTGGAGTGGTCCACTCTCTGACAATTGAGCTTGCTGTCTGCATGATACATTCATTTCACTCTCCAGCAAGAAAACAGGGTCCTTGTCTGAAGAATGTTTTGGCCGCATCCCTCCAGCTCATTTCTCATTGTGTGGGATGGATTCCCAGTCTTTTATTTAAAGTGACATTTTCTGCATTCCTTCATATATGGCTCAACGTTGCTTGAAAGCAAGGGACAAATGTCCATGCCTAAGTCTGCATTCTGCAAAATTCTCGTGGACGTCTATGGACTGAATGTCACCCTGTTAGGAATATGGAGATAACCTTGGTGGAAGAAGAAGCAATATTGTGGATGGACGCGAGAGCTTGAGGCAACACAGGCTCCCACAGCTCCTTGAGTCCTGACCTACCGTATCTCATGTGACATGGCTCCTGTCACATGGGCAAAACAACGCAAAGGACCAGAGGTGGTGGTTGCTTCCCCCATCTTCATGAAAGTCTCCCCCTAGGGGTATGGGCCCTACAGGCCCACAGACAGGCAAGTCGGATTCAGCAAAACAACACAGGTTATACCCCGATTTGCCCTTAAACATATAAACGTACCTAGTTAGCTAAAAAAGACGTGTGTGTGTGTGTGTGTGTGTGTGTGTGTGTGTGTGTGTGTGTTTGTGCTTTTGTAATAAACAATAAAGATCTGTACTCTGATGCTGATGCTGGTCTCTAAAGTATGAATCCTGGGCATCGTCGTAGGCTGCCGGGCCCCATTCCCACATCACCCACTAGTGCAGGTTTCCCTACACCCTCTGTTGTTATTTTAACTATTGGACTTGTTTGGGTTCCTGTCCTCTTATTTGTGTCTAGTGAGAAAGCCACTGGTTGGAAGGTTGGAGCTTGGATGCTAAACACCGGTTCACTTGTCCTCTTCTCAATACCAGGAGGAAGCTTTGAGCGTTGTCGCCATCAGTGAGCACAGTCCAGTTGTGGGAAAGCTGTTGATACCTTCTGGCATTTCCTTTTCTCTCCCAGACCCTCCCTGATCACCCCACAGTCCACCCAGCCAAAGCTCGGCACCATCACTGAGAACAGGGTCACGGCCGGCAGTCCGCCCAGAGCACCAACGTCCCGCCCCAGGATTCTGCAGCTACCCATGGCCATGTGCTATCATACTCACTTGTGATACCAGCTGACCTTCATTTCCTCTGTGAAATACTTCATGAAGCACTGAAGCCGGATGCCCTCTGGAGTGCAGAGAACCTTCAGGGGTGAGGCAGAGGCTCCTGCACATAACAACATGCCATCTCAGATCTCAGAGAAGTGGGACAGGCAGGCCCATGGCCTGATGGCAAGGCGTGTCCACCCACTGCATCAATACATCTTTCCTCAAGTGGGTGGTCATCCCCGTCAGAGCCACAGAGGCTCCCACCTCATTCTCGTGTAACACACTTTCATCAAACACATATTTGCCCTGCCAGAGTACTTTAAATGGCCCTTTGCTTAAGACCAAAGAAACATAATGTTTAAAAAAATAATAATCATCATCCATCCCTGGCCCTTAGCAGTCTGGCTTACACAGAAAAATCAAAATAGTCTCGGTGACGAGGGCTGTGAAAACTTCTAGATTCATTGACCCAAATCTGAAGAGAAGGGGGGAGTCACAAAGTAGGAAGGAATCAGAGTCCGTAGAGGACGTGGCTAGAATCCTCTCTTCTTAAGACATCTGCACCTCACGCCTCTTCATCTGCAGTGTCACAGAGATGCTGGTGCCAGGAGTGTCTCACCACAAGGAGACTTCTGTGCTTGCAGTTCCATCCCCACCACGGTCCCCATAAAAGATCCCTGTGTCTGATTTGTGTGAGGAGTGAGCTGAGAGTTTCAGAAGTACCATTCGAGGGCCGTCTGCTGCACTGTCAGCTCTCTACGTGTGACCAGCTCTGCCATGCCCCTGGTGGCCAGCCCTCATGGCCAGCACATTATGAGCTAGGTGATACAAAGCAACTCCCTGGAGTGTAAGAGCAAAGCCACTCCTCAAATGGCTTGCTTTGCCTCCCAAGCAGCATGCACACCCATGGGGTCAGTATGTGACTCACTGAAAGCCAAATGCAGCCCAACCCATTCACCAGATGAAAGCAAGCGGTCTACCTCACAAGGTGATTTGCAAAAGCATTAGAGAGGTAAGCGTACAGTGGTTTTTATGGAGATTTTCGGGAAGTACAGGTCTCTGGGACTGAGGTGACAAGGATGTGGGTTCTGGTAAATCTTGACTCAGAGGGTTGGGTCTCCACTGGCCTATGCATGCTTTGGTTACTTGATCAGAAAATGTAACTTGGGTATTCTCTAGTTGATGTGTCTAACCCTTTGACACTATAACAACGTTCACGTCTACAAAATTCACACTGGAGAGCCTCACAATGGGCTTACAGGAAGGAAAATCCCCCAAAGCCTCACAGGGTCACAAGTGAGTTTATGATTTTGTGTTGAGCCACATTCACAGTTATCCTATGACTTTGACTCCTGGACATTCGCCCAGTGGATCACAGGCTGGGTATGCTTACAAATCTGGAGAGTCTAGAGTAATACCATTACTCGTTGTTAAAGTGGATGCTACTGTTTGTTCATTTATAATCACCATTTTTTGCTTTCTAGTTTCTCTACAAGGACAAATGGCTCAATACACACAGAGACTATGGGGTTGGGGTGTTAGATATCTACTTTTCCTAGTCAGTGTCTGAATAAAGACTAATGGCAATTTTGGACAAAAAAAAAAAAAAAAAATTGCCCAAGTTGAGCAAGGGCAAATTGGCCGTGGTGGCTGGTGGTCAAGGGCAGCGGAACTCCATGCACACATCTCAATGCTCTGAAGGAGCATCGTGGAGTGGCCAGGTAACCAGTCATTCCCTGTTACCTGCCTAAGCCCAGGCACAGGACACACTCTGGCCATTAACATCTTCTGAGAAGTGAGTGCCCAGCCCAGGAAACCGAGATCCAGGGGCTTTTACTCACCACACACGCGACTCATCGCCAGGATCATGTCCTCATACACTGGAAAGGGGAAGGGAAATGTAACATCAGGGGGTATGACTTTAACAGAAAGCAGCACTTTCCACGTCTAATTAAATTGACACAGGAAATGGTGATATTCATTTGAAAAATGAAACATTAAAATGGTAATATTTGTCCATAAAAGGCTTATGTGCACCATAAATCCTTCTAACCTATTCGCTTTTTTAAACGTGGGACAAGAACATTTTGTTCAACATAAATCCAACTGTACATTGAATCAAATAACTTCATAAGAGCTTCAATCATCTTAACTACATCCATAAGGAATCAAACCTGGCTTCTGATGAGGGCGGGAAATGACATTTCATCTAAACCCAGAGTGATACTATGCATTTCTCTAGTACTCTTAATGCAGACAGAGTACAATCTGTTTTTCTTATACAATGTCACTACAGAGCCAAAATTGCACTGAGCTCAGAGTGTGTGAGAGCGCACTGGTGTAGCACCTGCCATTCAGGGACAGAATGGAGTTCTGCCATCTCAGAGGGCACAACTCTAGCTCCCACGTAGCTCATATCACACAGGCAGAATGGAGGCCTGCTCAGCAGATATACACATAGCTAAGGGTACTCATGAATATTCCTCCACAGTGCCCCCTCATTCCATGGATAGAATGAATTTTACTGTAAGACAAAGAAGGTACCATTTTACCTTTGCCAGCTACTTCCAAAACAGATACATCTTGACCTCTGTCATCTTTCAAGGTTGCTTTGTATTCACCATGGTCCTTCTTAGATAACTATGAATAAAACACATTCCATATTTATGCAGAGTCAATACCACGATACAAAATGTTGTATTTGAAAAATTTCCTCGCAAAACATGGGAAATCGGTGCGTGAATTGAAAAGCATTGCCAAGTTTATGAGCTATGGTAAGTGCTGTTTTGTTTCTGTGGCTGCACAGTACCTTCGGTATAAGGAGCTCACAGATCCCCTTCTCCAGGTCTGGCAGTGTCTCAGTCTCATAAAGAACATCATCCTTGAGCCATTTGAAAACAGTTTCCCTCTTGGTGTTTGCAACCTGCAAACCAGAAATCCTAAGTGAATCATGATGGCTCAGAAGAAAAAAAAAATCCATCATGGTTAGTGAACCTCAGACCTAAAGAAAACACCAGCATTTACCCCTCAACAGGCTCGGCAGGGGCTCATGGAAGACCTGTCCCTTCTCAACTGTCTTCTGAAAACAGTAAGCCCTCACAGATGCCGCCAAGAGGACCCGTGAAGTCAGGAGGTGTGAAAGTCTCGTGTTTAACAGGGAGTGTCACTAGTGGGGGCTGAGCAAAATGCTTCGGTCTGTGGCTCCAAAGCTCTGTTGGTCACTGAGAGACTGCTCTTTGAAAGTGGGGTATTCATGGGCATGAAGGAATGAACCACAGAGATGCTATGTGGGAATTCCTCCCAACTGGCTTTAGAAGCTAAGCTTTGCAGGGCTCTGAGGCAGTGTGTCCATACTCCCATGCATGCTGCCGACATGCTGTCTCAATAAGACATTCTGCTTTGTGTGACAGATGTTGCATGTGAGATGACGTTGGATCCCAGGAGGCTGGAAAGTCTGCATCCCCATCCATATAGACCCCACACAAGTAATGCCAGCAATGGAACATTACAAATGATGATGTTGTTTGTGTATGCTCGGCCCAGGGAGTGGCACTATTAGAATGTGTGGCCCTGTTGGAGTAGGTATGGCCTTGTTGGAGGAGCTGTGTCACTGTGGGTGTGGGCTTTAAGACTCTCATCCTAGCTGTTGAAAGCCAGTATTCCACTAGCAGCCTTCAGATGAAGATGTAGAACTCTTAGCTCTTCCCACACTATACCTGCCTGGATGCTGCCATGTTCCCGCCTTGATGATAATGGACTGAACCTTTGAACCTGTAAGCCAGCCCCAATTAAATGCTGACCTTAAAAGAGTTGCCTTGGCCATGGTGTCTGTTCACAGCAGTAAAACCCTAACTAAAACAGATGTCATGGAACTGGCTCTATAGACCAGTAATACCATGTGTTTGGAATTTCTACAGCTGCTATATGTGACATTGTCACCAGTGACACTAGAAAATAATCACATACTCATACTGTAGGTACTTTTGCCTGGGTTAGTCCCCAGAATTGAGAGCCAGCCTAGTACAGAGAAGCCATTCACAGTGTCTAAGGAGTGGATGGAGACCATGAACTCACTACCCTGGAAGCAGGTCTCCCCACCTCTAGTCCAGAACATGAGTGAGCACACATCGTGGGGTGGTAGCTTCCAGGTCTTTCTGGGTCTCCCTGCTGGGGAGCCAGCCTCTGCCATCCTTCCCTGCCTCTAGGTTCACTCTGCTCCTCAAGGTGGAAGCTACTACTCTGTGTATGTGGAATCAAAACCTCTCCAATGCCCTCCAGTCTCTTCTGAAAACAGCCTCAATCCACCTGCGTGTAGGTAGAGAGGGGTCTCACCCCATGCACAGCCACTGTGTGTCTTCTCTGACCCTGTGATTCGTCTCTGCCTGTGATTCATCTCTGACACTCAAGTGCCTAGTATGTACACGAGGGAGCAAAAAGACTTAGGAACAAGCTAATTCTTCGGAGGCCACATGCAGACCACGCCCATCCCCGAAGGAAGATGATCTCCCTTCACACTGCTCTGTGTGACAAACTCGAAACACACCTTCTTCTTATGATTATGGTTTCTGTTAAACACTTTTGTTTTTGAATGCTTTTCTGTAAATGTAAAAGCCTATCCAAACATATAGTATTTCCTATACATTTTCTTACATAAATCAATTAAGAAGTACCACCTGTCACAGTATGAAATAATCATCTATCACTGGATGACATAATAATACTCAGAAAGATGTTTTGCAGCAGGTATCAAAAACCGAATGCATGAGATTGCAAAATACTCAAGGTTCAAGAATAATTACTTTTGTTTTCCTGAAATCTATGTCTACTGGTCTATGCATCTCTGTGGCCAAGGAGTTTGAGGGAGTTTCAAACATTTATGGGCAGTTACACGGCACTAGAGCCCCAAGAAGTAGACTTTACATTTTTGCTCCCTGTCCTTAGAATACAGGAAGATCAGTATGTCCTTGTGCCAGTGTGTCCTTGTCACCCTTCTCATTCCTGGGCCTAATGTCTGACCTCCTAATGATCTGAGCTTTATAATGCCGAGGCCTAGAAATGCACAGTAGAAGTTCATACCTTCCCATGCATAGTAATCATTTCAGAAAACTGGTGGTTTTTTTCCCCGTTGTAAACTGCCTATGTTCTGATGTTCAGTAAAGGGCTAGCCTCTTGCCTCCAAATGTCAACACTTCAGACTCTGCCACAACACCCAGCCCTTCTTGCCCACTGACTCAGCCCTCTTGATAGAGTTTTATGGCTTCTCTCTTATTGTGCAAAATGCACATGACATTTTGTCTCCTGACTGTGCTTAAGGGTGCCATTCAGTTCCAGTTTGTCATCTCACTTCCCTGTCCTCAGTTCCCCTCCTGAGCCAGGGAGCCCCACCTTGCTGAAATGGCCTGCTTATTTTTATTTATCCTACTTAGGCTTTAAGTAATTTGTAAGTAGTTTAAGGACAAAAAAAAATGTTCTACCATCATTTATCCCTAGTTCTTTCACAGTGACTTGATGAAAACACAACTTAGAAACAAGCTTATTTAGCTACTGAAATATTAACATAAAACTTAGGGACCTGCTCCTCAAGCGTGCCTTTTAGTCCCTATGCTGTCAGGTGAAAACTGCAGCAGGTGCACTTCCTCATGACACCTTCTCAGGGATTCGCAGGTAACGTTCTAAGTCGACACTGCGGTAAACCTGCCTCCTTGGATTCTCCTTTGGATGTCACAACACTAATGCTTTATGAAGGAGAAGGGGCAAGCACTTACCACCTAAGTTCCGCAGGGTTCACCAGACCCTGAAGTCTCCGTCTATTCCTTCCTATACCTAGATCAGCACTTCATGCCTGCAGCTGCTCACTAGCCAGCCTCTCTGTGAGGAACGAGAAGAGTCTGCTGCGTCTCCTACCTTACAGACAAGCCGAACTTCACACTCTTCAGTAACATCCCAGTGCAAATACTCAGCAAAATGAGGGCCTGTGGGAAAGGGGGATGTTCTAAAATAGGAACTTACATTACAGATAAATAGATATTATATACACATATGCACAAATATCTAAATATATCTCTATGTGAAATTTTGATATATAAACATAGTTGCCTGGAAGAACCTGCTATACCCTATGAAGCTAATGTACTTCTTACAGTTCTGCAGTTGACCTGCCTTCAAGCTGAGTGTCTCTTGAGCCTCCTCTTCCCAGTGGGAATACACGACTTCCCTCCTTGCAGGCACATGGGGTCTATTGCTCTCTAGATATTTACACTATCCCGCTCACCACGTTCTCTTTCCCGGGCCGCATGTCTGACTGAGCACTGAGCAGTGTAGTGATAAAATCTTTGAAGAAAGGGAACTAGTGAAGATAAGACATAGACAGAGCAGTGTGACCTCCCAACTTTGTAAACGCTGTTATTTCCCATCAGAGACGGAGTCATGTATGGTTTTCAAACGTATCAATCATTTCTATCTAAATAAGCATGGAACAAGCCAGAGCCTAATAAAGCTATTTTCTCATTCAACACAAAAAATATAAAGCAGTTTTGAGACTTAGGTACTGATTTTGTTTCACATTAATAGATTTTTATAAGGCTAGAATTCAATTGGTGCCTTGTTTAAAAGCCTGTGGAGGTGCTCAGTCAGGGGTACCCGGAAGGCACAGGAGTGAGGGAAGGGAGGACAGAAAGTGATGCGATTCTATCCCAATTCAAAGTGTATTTTTTAAAACCTGTGGGGAAAACAAGACGGAATAAGGAGTGGTCTGGACACTGTGATGGGGCTAGTCAGAGAAGTCCATCTACTTGTCAAACGCTAGGCTAAAGCATGCAGAGACGTTGGCTAACCGGAGCTCCTAAAGCTTCTTGCGAGGTTATTAACATGGGGCAGGCAGAGAAATGTGCAGAGAAGGGTGTTGGGAAAGACTGTCACTCTGCAGGGAATGGGGGCTAGTCACTGACTGGTGCAGAGGGTGGTTAGAGAGATGCTTATCAGGGAATGAGGATCCTCAGTAACAGGAAATAAAAAAAAAAAAAATCAAGGGATATCCAGGGTTAGCAAAGATTAGAAGCAAGAAAGAATGCAGACAAGATATGCCTAGAAGGCTAAAGACAGAGGCATCTCTTAATTTTCACAGTAAAAGTGATGACTCAATGTTTGATCATTCTAAGTATGTTCAGAGTCAGCTGTGAGATGCAGAGTCTGCTCAAGATACACTACAAACTCTGCACCCTGTGCTGCTGTGTGTATGACCTTCCACTTACCTTGTTTCCGTAGAAATTCCTTCCTTTGAAATTCAGCCTCTTCTAGGACAGCCCTGAATGCTATTCAAGAAAAAGAGAGAGATGAAATACATCTGCCCCTCTCCATTCAAAGGCGTTTCCTTTCAGTTATGATCTGTGGGTATTTGAGAATGTTCACGGTGGCATACCATCTCCAATGAGCACCAGCGAAGACTGATTCTTGGCTTTTCCATCTTGAATCTGCACAGTGTAGGTCCCTTCATTTTCAATAGTAAACCGATCCATGACCATCTCGATCATGCCTGTCGATCTGTCACATTTAATTCTGTGTGTCTGGAACCCGTAAAAGACACAGAGACTGACATGATGAAACTGCGTGTCCACATTACAGTTACAACACATGGTGACTAGAATGAGAATGGTCCCCAGTAACCTCATTTGTTTGAATGCTTAGTTACCAGAGAGTGAAACTGTTTGGGAGGGATTAGGAGGAGGTGTGGCTTTGTTGGAAGAAGTGCTTCAAAAGCCCACACCAGATTTATCTTCTCCCTCTTCCTCTCCCTCTCCCTCTCCCTCCCTCCCCCTCCCCCTCCGCCTCCCCCCCCCTCTTTCTTCCTCCCTCTCTCCTTCCGTCCCTTTGCTTGTTGCCTGTGGTTCAGGATGTAAGGCTCTCAGCTATTGCTTTAGTGCCAATGCCTGATGCCTGTCTGTTTCCTGCCTTGATGATCAAGGACTAATCCTCTAAAACTGTAAACAAGCTCCCCAAGTCAATGGTTTCTTTTATAAGCCTAGCCTTGGTCATGGTGCCTCTTCACAGCAACAAAAGACTAAAATACATACCAGATATGACAGCTGAAGGACTCAGAAAGAAAGGTTATCAACTAGTCCTCTGGGTGAACCATACGACTGTCCACTGGGAAGGGAAAATGGACTGGCAACTTCCCAGTACATAACTTCAGCCTCGAAAGCTGTAAACAGTTGGACATGGCTAAAACCTGTCCCACCCTGTCCAGGCTTTAAACATACAAAAAAGTTAACTCAGTAAGAAATCCAAATGTCCTTTCAAATATGCCAGCCATATATTCTGTACTTGTATAACATCACTAAGTTTTTTCAGAGGGAATTAGAAGAGGAGATGAATGTATCTATGTTCTTGAAAAAAGGCTCAAATGAATGGCCACAAGCCAGCAGTTTCATTTTGAGGTAGAACCTCCTGGAACAGATTAATGACAGGAATTATGAGAAAGCACTGTGTCCTCATCCTGAAATGAGTCACCACCATATCAGAATAGAAGAACAAGAGCCCAGCCCTGCCCTGACCTGTCGAGTTTCAAATGATGATATTTGAATATAAAAAGTTGTTCAACAAACAGTCAGTATCTGTCACATCATCACCATCAGTTTACCATAAGCTCCTGGAACTGCAGGAACCCACTCTGACTAGTTAAGAGATCATAGGTATGACTCTCACCAACTAGAAACTTAAAGACACAATAGCTTCTTCAGCTTCCACAGTGTCTGAGAAGGCTTTAGAAACTAATTAGGCATCTTGATGTGGCAAGATGGAGTTCTGTGATTTTTATGAGCCCCATAAATACAGGGTTTTATGTGACTTTCACAAAATATCATCAGTCTTCAAATGTGAAAGTCACCTGTGAGCTGCTAATTAAAGAAGTGAAATGACTCACTCCTACTCCAGAAGATTGGCTCTGGAACAGTAATGTCGCTCTCTGTAGCAGGTAGGAAATGTTAATCAAAAGATGCTCAGCAAATAATGTGCAATTACTCCATATTCCACTTCTTTTCCTAGCGTGATCTCTGCTCAGAGAAAATTTCTCCAATTACCTTGATCAGGTAGTACTGCCCTGTACACAGCATGAACTCACTTGGATTTTTGCAGCCCATAAAATTGGCCTGCACTACATTTTTTTCTAAATGCATGCCACAGCTCCCATGGGACAGACTGACTGGATCGTGTGATCTTAAATACCATGATATTCCAAGATTTCTGTTTGATAGATTTCATCTAGCCAAGTTTTGCCAATATCACCAGACAAAACCAGGCTGAGAGTACATAGTAAAGCTGAAAAAGAGAGTGGGCCATTCATAAACATGGCTAGGCTCTCATTTCCGGCTCCCCGTTGATCCATGTGTGGTAAACAACTGAATGGGGAATTTAGAACTAGGTAGCTAAGTGCCAAGGACACTACACTGAGCATTTAGAGAAAAGAGAGATATACCAATTGATGACTTACCTAAACCTTCCCCTGAGAAAAAGAAACCCCATACAAATAGATTGTCCTATGACTGGGCTCCTCAGTGTGGCATGATTACTCAAGGGTAAATACACTTAAACATAAGCAATAACTTCTCCAATGTTCTACAGCCAAAAATGAGGATTGTAGTAATTTCAAGATTCATTTTATACAATCAGAAAGATAGGAAGATGGTTCATTCAGTAAAGTGTATCACAATTAGGAAGAATTAAGTATAGATCCCAGAACCCATGCAAAAAGCTCAATGTGGTAATACATGCCCAGAAACAGCAAAATTGTAGACAGAGACAGGCAGATTTCTGGCAGCCTATAGGCCAGCTAGGCTGACCTATGTGATCAAATTTCAGGTTAATGGAAGATCCTAGCTCAACAAAGAAGTTAAAGATGCCTGGGGAAAAATACCAGAGATTTTCCTCTGATCACACATGTGCCAAGCAAACACACACCTCAACCACCCTAACAAGTGAATGGACACACATACACACACACACACACACACACACACAAAGTAGAACAAAGGACAAGTGTGCTTATCTTAGCATAATAAACATTTATGAGAGCCCCACCCCTTTCTCTGTCCAGATCAGATCCAGGATACCAAGACAGCATCCTGGGGACCAAGATGCCCCTGAGACTCCTTTTTCTCCTATGTCCCCTATAGGAGCTATCAGAGAAAGGAATATAGGTATTCATTTTGTAGGATAGCACAAACTGACAAGCCTTCAGAATTATAATCAGAAAGAAAGAAACTAATTTATCAAGACATAGCTTTTAATCCTGAACCTATTCCTAAACTCAAACTCCAAGTCTCTAAAATATACTCATTTTTCATCTTAACATATTTGGATTTTAAAGTCGACCTAAGTTGTATTAAACCAGGACTTAATCTCTGAGCACTATGAGGACCACAATCTCAAGCCATCTGGTCAACCTTCTGAACCCCTGTCTCTGGAACTCAGAAAAGGCAAGAATGAGCACGTACATTGACTGAGTGAACCTTCTAAGTAAACCCAATTCCTTTAAAACCCTAGCTCACTCTCAGTCCAGTAAACCCAGGCTGCTGTGAACCACAACGCATATCCAGGAACTTACCTCACTGTCAGAAACTTCTCTGTCATTAATAATGAACCGGAAACTGGCATCAGGTGAAAGATGCTCTGCTTGGAGCCAGAATCGGACCTGGCCCTTATCGAAAATCTCATAAGCTAATTCTGACTTCAGAGGAATTGCTACAGGAGGAAGAGAAATCATAAATCAGAGGTGAGTAGATCCTCCTCAGGTGGTCAGCTTAAGACAGCATAAACCCTAGGTCCTAAACATTTAAAGAAGCCATGGAGTATTCCCTGGGACCTTGGCATTAATACATTAAAATCATGCATGAAGCCTCCTTTCAGCTCTCTGGTCAAGGTCAGTGATTGAAGAGTGACCTGTGAGGTGACCTTTGCTAGACAACCAGCTTGGACTAGGAACAAACAGGTAAGTTCCTACATCATAAGCTGCTACTTCTACTAAGTGGGTCCCTCTAAGCCTAGTGAAGGCTCATCCTCCTCCTGCAAATTTGTGTAAGAAGCAGGGGAATTACTTACTGGGGTTCTTTATCTCATTGCTCAATGCCATCAAACGCTCAAGTTCTAAAATTAAGAAAAGAAACGTTATCAGTTTTGACCTGTGCATCCATAAGTCTGTGAGCAGCAGCAAGAGCTGGGGCCTCACATCACCAAGACTTGCTCTGAGGACATGAAAATGAAAGACAGATAAGGGGCTTAACCTTTGACACACTAGCACTCTGCTCCAGCCACGGTACTTACCATGGAACCCATTTGTTAGACAGATAGTTGAGGCCGACACAGAAGTGTGGGAGAGAGCAAAGCAGACATTCCAGAAATAGAGAATTATCTGCAGAGAGTGGATAAAAGGACATCCCCAGAGATCATCACTCTCTCTAACACAGGAAGTGCTCCCCATAGCACTGGTTCTGCTCCTGGGAACATTCTGGGGGCTAGAGGGATTCTTTCCCCTGCCAAGATTTTCGTCTTCTGCCTTATTCAGATAAGGTAAAGTTCTCTGATTCAAGCAAACCCTCATTGTGGCAAATTACAACAGAGCAGAGGCAGAATGGCTCTTGAGGAAATCCTGGGCAGAGCCAGAAATGCTGAAGTTCCAAGATATCTCTCCATTTCCTCTCCTTCTTCCTCTCTTTTCCTCCTCCTTGTCTCTTAGTAAGTCAGAATTCATAAATGTGATAGGCATATGGGATCATTCCTTTGTGCTAAACTCTTCCCAATCAACAACAAACTCCATATGACCATTGGCTTGGCCATGAGGACTTCCTTTCCCAGCAAGGATGTATATAAACCAATTGAACTACATCTCTGGAACCCTGAGGTCTTTCTTTAGTTGCTAATTCTATAAAGCATGGTATGAGCTCCATCCTTTGCAACTACATAAAGCTGCAGTGCAGAATGTCCTGTGTAAGCTGTAAAGAAATACATGACTGCTTCTTGTGCATGCAAAGACAGAGTCCTCAAAGGCTGATCTCAAAGCTCCTTCTGCAGGCAGCTTAAGGAGTGGCAGGGCCAAGCCTCTGATATTCTTGGGTATATCTTGTCCAGTCTGTCTGAGGTTTGGTAAAATTTAACCAAAATTGAGCTAGACTTGCAGAGCCATTAGCATGTCACCGATGCCTTCCTCTCAGAGGTTCATGTGTTCTCCCTTCATGGTGTGTGGGATGATGGTGTCTCCCTAAGCTCACTTGTTGGAAGGTAACCCCTCTATGAGCCACATTTAGAGGTAGGAATGAACCCACAGTCCAGTCCCAGACATGGTCCCTATTGAAACAGTGAGACCCTTGCAAAGATGAGTTCTGCTTCCCCTGGTGATACCTTCCGAGACAGAAAGAGGCAGCAAGAAAGGCCCTCAGTCTAGATTTGTTAAATTCCTAAAGTAATTCTGACTCATAAGCACTCCACATGTCCTCAGCCTTTCTTCCTGATTGTGATGGCTTGTATATCCTTGGCCCAGGGAATGGTACTAATTAGGAGGTGTAGCCTTGTTGGAGTAGGGGTAGCCTTGTTGGAGTAGGTGCATCATTGTGAGGCTGGGCTTTAAGACCCTCATCTTAGCTGTCTGGAAGCCAATCTTCTAACTGCCTTCAGATGAAGATGTAGAACTCTCAGCTCCTGCTGCACCATGCCTGCCTGGATGCTGCCATGCTCCCACATTGATGATAATGGACTGAACCTCTGAACCTGTAAGCCAGCCCCAACTAAATGTTGTCCTTATAAGAGTTGCCTTGGTCATGGTGTCTGTTCACAGCAGTAAACCCTAAGACACTGATCAAATGTGTTTTCTCTGCATTACAGTCAGTCTCTGAAAGTGAGACAAAGCTGAGAATGACAAGCCTGTGACAGGAAGACATTACCTTCCTCATCCAGAACGAAGCTGGAGGACACACCATCCGTGTCACTTACAGATACAGAATATGTCCCTATGTCTTCTTTACCTGGATTCTTAAAGTAAAGCTTTGAGCTGAAAGGAAAAGGATGGGTGAGCATTAGTCACTTATTCCTGTAGAAGCCAAAGGTTCACAACCTCTGACTTTCCAGCAACTTACTGATCACCCTCTGTGTGAACCGCAAACCGTTCCTCATCCGCGATCTCCTCATAGGCCTTGCACCAGGTGAACTGGGAGGCGTCTGTCATTTCCTGGCAGTCAAACCCAAGGTAGATATTGCCCTCCTCATCCACACCAGCGCTGATCTCCTTTGTGCCTATAAGGGGTAGGGAGGAGGGGAGAGAACACCGTGTCCCCTAGGTTCCTTTTCCAGAGAGGCCAAATGGAAGCTTGTTTTACATTGGTTGCATCGTCAGCCTTATTTCATGTCTACCCAAGGCTGACCAGGGAGGCTAGGAAGGCCGAAGCACCCTTCAGGGAGCTGGCTAACAAGGTCTGCTTGCTGACTGGGATGATGCCATTTGTATCCTCAAGCTTTGGCTGGCTCCCTCTCTGGGCACTTCAGAAACTCCTGAACTATCTCTCAGAGTGACCCCTCA
>JADRCD010172973.1:0-27878 GCA_019843815.1 Montemys delectorum | reverse complement strand
ACTCTGGCTTACGTAGACAGCAGTCTTGAGACAGGCTTATAGGCACATAGTCCTTCTGCCCCTGGGTTTTATGATAATTCAGATATTTTGTACATAAACAACAGGTCCTGGATCCCGTTTATCATGAGCATAATTCCTGAGTTTGGAAATCTATTCTACAGCCCTTCATTAGATGAAAGATAAGGAAGCTGGTCTATTCTACATGCTTTTACCCATTTATAGTGTATGTATGTACATGCATAGCATGTATGTTCACATGTGTGTGTGGGTATGCAGACATATGGAAGCCAGAGGTATCAGTCAGGTGTCTTCCCCAATTGCTCTCTACATTGCTTGCTTGTTTGTTTGTTTAGAGACAGGGTCTCTGGAAGATGGTTAAGAACAGCTGGCCGGTGAGTTCCAGAGATTCACCTGTCTCACTTTCTCACCTCCAAGTGCTGGGATCATAATTCACCTCCTCAGTCTCTATACATTCTTTATTTAATGTCCATGCCCAGCACACTGCGGCACATACACTCAGTTAATGTGGCCTGCCTCCGAGCAATAAGAGAGAAGAGTAGTTAGTAGAAGGGGATTCCTGGCCTAGTTAGCA
This sequence comes from Montemys delectorum, assembly GCA_019843815.1. Classification (NCBI taxonomy): domain Eukaryota; kingdom Metazoa; phylum Chordata; class Mammalia; order Rodentia; family Muridae; genus Montemys; species Montemys delectorum. The sequence goes on along the minus strand of JADRCD010172973.1, from coordinate 27,286 downwards.
TGACTCAAAACATCCATATGAGTTCACTGGGAGTAGATCAACCCACTCATTCATTCCTCTTAGAACTCCAGCCTCTTCTAGACCAGAGAGTAATTGTTCTTCTCCAACCAGACAAAAAATCTCAGGTTACCTCTGAGAGCAATGAAAACATTTTCCAAGAAGATTCACGCAAAAGCAGGCCACTTCACAGTTTAAAAGATTGGAAGTCTATTAGACTTTGGTCTGTACCAATGAACTGTGAAGGATTGGAGCTAAGCACTATCAACTATACTTGATCATCAACTATGTCCTGCAAACAAGGGCATTCAGCTGACAGGCCAGCATATGCTCAAACAGCTGCACTTTGCCTATGGCAGATAGCGAGCTATTTGTACTGTTTGTGTATACAGAATCTTATAACCACCCTTTGGCTTGGTGCCCTTTATGACATCAGAAAGGTAAAGTGCAATAAGAGCAGACTTGGACTTCAAAACCCCCAGCCTGAAGCAGCTACTCCCCAGCTCACTGCAGGAAAGGCTCTCAAGGCTTGACCTTGACAATTCCAATTTCAAGCCTGGCTTGGCTGCAGGGCACACAGTGCGCAGAACTAACTGTGGTAGCTATGGTTCTCAAACTGGCTTAGCATGTGTCGCTAAGCAAACCAGCGTGGGTCTCAATCTTCTTCAGCAGCTCAGACACATTTCTCCTAAAACAGCATGCCTTGACAAATGCCAGATTACAGTAATAACCATATATAGATGTCGTTTCATTGTTGATGCTTTATTTTATGTAATGCAAAATAAGGTAATTATGTCAGATTTAATTGCCTCTCAATGGAGAGAAGTGAAGCCCCCAAGAACAATGCTTCATCCACCATGAAATCGCTACTTAGAGCTTTGAAACAGCCAACAAATTAAAATTAAAATTAATGAGATGTGACTGTAAGTTTTACATTTTAGGATCATAAACAGAAGAGAATAACATTGCGAATTCCATCTTTTTCATTATCTGCATCGAAATTCTGGCTCTTTCTCCTCTGATTACAATGAAGAGCTGGAGTGCACATAAGCAATCAGCTCAGTGGAAGGGAGTGATGCGCACGAAGAGTTCCTGGAATTCTTGATGGTTATATATAATTTATCAAGTGACAACTTTGCTAGAATGTACAAGTCAGTGTTAGAAGGGAGCACGGAAAGCCTTCACACCAAACCCACCTAAAACATCCTGTGTGGTTTGGGGCAGAGCTCCAAACACTTTTTGGTTGTTGGCCCTCCAAGGCAGAGGTGACTGCAGTGGCTTCCTGGGGTCACAAATGCCATTAATAATAGCAGGGCTGTTCAATTTATGTTTTAATTTGTAATCCTATGGCGACAGACAGACTTAAGAGGCATGCAGAGATCCCATGAACCTGCTGGGGCTCAGTGGGTAAACAGGCTTACCATCAAGCCTGATCACCTGAGCTTTGTCCCTGGGACCCACATAGTAGAGAGAGAGAACCAAGTTGTTCTCTTACCTCCACATGCACACATAAAAACATACACACATACATGCACACCAAATAAAAATGCAAACTAGCAATGCAGCCTTCCCTTCAATTGCTGAACCTGATCTCCTGTCCCTCTGGGAACCAATTGTGGACAATTACTTTTGAATTCTTTTGGCAATGAAGAACATGCATAACTAAAGGATATAAGATTTATTTTCTTCTTTATCTAGTGCCTAAAACTGTGTCCGACACGTAGCAGGTATGGCGAAAAGTACTTGCTTAATGAATGCAATCAACACTGCTCTATGCACTTCCTGCATCTTGCTGTCACTCATATACGTCCCAGGAAAGCCCACAACAATGCATATATTATACTGAAATGCCTTGTTCTTCTTCTAAAAAGTTTATTTAGGTTTGATTGATGTGCAGAAAAGAACATGAACCAAACATATGTAGATTTCACTTAAGTTTCACAAAGTGAAAACTAGGCAGTATCCACTTGAACAAACAGAGCATGATACTGTCCTGTCCTGAGCCCTGAAGGTCCCCTTCCATCAAAAGCTGGAACAGGCAGTCCAGAGTGAGTCACCCTGGGCTACTGGGGCAGACAAGAAACCTCAAAGATCTGTCACACAAGGAAGGTGTCCTCTCCTGATAGATAACACAGGCCTGTGCGCTCCACTCACGCTCATGTTCCACTTACTCCTCTCAAGACAGCATCCCTGGGAAGGGGACTAGCAGGGACCTCTCCCCAGACAAAAAGAAAAGCAAACAAGGAAGGGTGATCGATTAATAAGCACAGGCAGTTTCCCCTGTTCCCTTGCCCTAGAGTCCCCACCTCAATGGCCATAGCTCAGGCTAGGCTTTCGCCCACCAGTCACAGGGACCCCTTGGCAAAGGCTGGAGCTGCTCTGTGCCACCTCCTAACCTGTCAGGGAATCAGAGGGCCCTCACGCAGGTAGGAACCAGGCTCTCTCCTGTCCATCAGTAATACTCCCTGCTCGGCTGCCCCTCCCCACCTTTATATAAATTCTCTGGATCATCTTTGCATAGAAAATAAGTGCTTACTTTGTAAGAAAAAAAAAAAAAGAAAGAGAGAATGAATAATATGCTCTTAGCTTGGTAGCATCTGCATGCTAAGCCATCTTTATCAGCATTATGCATTGCTAAGCCTGACTGCCTTTAAACAGCTACATTACTTTTCATCCCTTTTACATGTCAAAAACTATGGAGCCCAGTCCCAGCCAAGTGATGCTTTTCCACCTTTTCACTATAAGCAATAGCTGAACAAATAACCTCTGACCTTCTCATCATTCTCTACCTATCAGTAAGATAAGCTCTTTTCAATGGAGTTGAAGAATCAAAGGCTATGTGCATTTTCAATTTTAATCATTCCTTGCTGGAACCCATGTCAGCAACTTGATTGTTAAAACCATTACGGCCCCCAAAATATCTTTAGCAGATAAATTACACTCTCATCCCAAGCACACTAATCTCCCCGGGACGTTGGATCCTTGGCAAAGGAGGTAGCCACGAAGTTCACAACCTACCTCTGAGTCCTGCAAGCTGGAAAGGAAACACTTATCATGACCAACACCATCCCCATCTGGCCAGCAGTCCTTTGCTCACCATAGCACAGAGCAACGGCAACGTGCTCTCCACTCCTGCTCTGAAGGAAGCTAAGGCCCTGCAGCAGAGCCTCTGAAACCAGACAGACAAATGCACCCACTGCAAGAGAAGCTAGATCTTGAAGAATAGCATCAGCACCTGCAAGCTATGAGGCTGCATCTCTTCACCCAGTGTTAAGCTGTCCATGCCCCATCAGAGAGAACAGGGCAGGAGATGCCGATTCATGAAAGAACAAGGTAAGAATAAGGTGTCGCTGGGCTTGCATTTGAACACTTCGGAAGGTGGCATCCTCATTGGGCACAAATCCATTTTTGGCAAAGCTACTCTTTTCCAGCTTCTACACCATTTTCCTGATCCTCCCTCAAAGCTATGCCCTTCATTCATCCCTCAAGGCTTTGTCAAACAGTGACAGCAGTTCTCAAGCCTGCCTGGCACATGGCAAGCAGCAGCCCTACCTATTAATTTTGTGAGGGAAACCATGTCTCTATCACTGTGCTGTGAACCACAGACCCAGGACCCCAAGGCAGAGACCTGACACCATTCAAGAAGTCCATGGCCAGACAATGGACGGCACCCTCATCTACTCTACAGGCTCAAAAACACTTCCTTCTAGAGAAACCCGGAAACAGGAAGATATTTGGGTAGTACCTTCTTGTTTCAGTGGGAAGGAACCTTAGAGGTGGGAAGGAACCTGAGATGTAGGAAGGTAGGAGGGCTTTATTTATCCGTGGGTGTCTTTAATTTTTGCAGTGTTGAGGCAGTACACAGGCTTTCACACACATAAGACAAATGCTCTACCACTGAGCAACACTCCACCCAACTCCTAGGTCTTTCCATTGTTTTGTTTAATCAATGTAGCCCAAGCTAGCCTCTAACTCAAATGTCACTGTGTTTGGCTTTGAACTTCTGGTCCTTTTGCCTCTGTCTTATGCACGCCATAGCACCTGGTCTCTGGATCTTATTTATAACTCAAACTGGAAAGTAAGTAAAAGAATAGGCATGTTCTTCTTGGGATGCAGATCAGATAGACATTTTCTCTCTCCTTGAGAGTAAGAAAAAAATAGCTAGGAACCACGTTGAACTAACCCCTCACTCCAGGGCTCAAGGATCTTTGTGGCAGAGGGGGCAGAAAGAATGAAAGAGCCAAAGGAGAGGGAAGACTTGAAGAGTCAAAGGTGGAAGGTAACATCACTTGAGAGTTTTCCCATCACAACAGGGCATGCACACATATGAACACACACAGACAGTGACAGCATTAGACCTGCACAACAGATGGGGGATGACAGATACGCAACTTCACTACCAGCCGAGCCGTTACTAGCATGTGGCAGTTACTGGCAGAGGAAGAGTCAGTATTGTTCAATGTGACTCCTGCCAGGCTGACCACATGCCAGGGCAGGCCCCGATCCCAAGGCTAGCAGGGCAATACAAATGGATTCCACTGAGTCAGGGGAAAAGATTGCCTCAAGGTACACGGGAAGAGATGGGATGCTGAGAGGGAGGAAGGAGGAGAGCTGAGGGGAGTGACTATGTTCAAAATACATTACATGAAATTCTCAGAGAACTCATTTTTTAATTTTAATGTTTAATATATTTGAAAGTCAGCTTCTATCAGCTACCGGCAGTGTGACCCTGGAAGAGTCTCCTCTACACCTTTAGACTTTCTTTTGCCTCTAACATGACAGTGTTACCCAAGAAGTGGCAATGCCAGAATCCAGTTCTCAGGACTTTTATGTCCCATACCCAAGGGGGACAGAACTGTGGGGTCTTACGGTTCCTCAGCTGGTCTCCCATCGTGAAAAGACACCATGACCAAGGTGACGTATAGAGGTAAGAGTTTATTTGGTCTATGGTTCCATGGTGACAGAGTGAAGGCATGGAGTAAGAACAGAAGCTGGGGGCATGCAGGAAGTAGAGAGAGCAAACTGGGACTGTGACAAGTCTTTGGAGCCTCACAGTCCACTCCCAGTGATGTATTTACTCCAGCCAGGCCACACCTCCTAATCCTACCCAAATAGCACCCCCAAGCAGGGACCAAGACCAAGTATTCAAATGTCCAAGACCATGGGGGAAAAAATCAATCTCTCTTCTCCTCTCCTCTCCTCTCCTCTCCCCCCTTTCTCTGTATCTCTCTCTCTCTCTCTCTCTCTCTCTCTCTCTCTCTCTCTCTCTCTCACACACACACACACACACACACACACACCTGATTTTTTTTTCTGTCTCTGTGTGTGTGTATCTCTGTCTCTCAGTCAGTCTCTTTCTCTCTCTCCTCTCTCTCATTTGTTTGTTTTGTTTGTTTGTTTTGAGACAGGATTTTTCATTGTGGCCTTGGCTGTCCTGGAATTAACTCTGTCGACCAGGTTGGCCTTTTTTCATTCCACACACCATACCTGGGATGTGAGGGTCCTATGGTTTCCTAGGACATAGATTACCCAGAAGATAAAGCTACCACAGGGTATGTTCTTGCTCATCTTGACGGAGTCAGAAACAATCTGATTTCCAGAGAGAACTCACATCCACGGTAATCTCCTTCCCTCACACTGCCTGCAGGGACAGGGAGCCTATGATCTTTAGAGAACGTGACCAGGGGTCCACCTGCCCCCTGCTGTAGCTAATCAGAGTTGAACTGGGCTTGAAAATGGGAGAGAAGATGGCTTGACCAGAAAAAGGTGGCTAACAATTCTGACACCACTGGAACCCCGGGAGGGGCTGTATGAAGGCTCCAAGCGCAGAGACACAAAGCCCACTTGTCTCTTGCTGGGATGGTGGCTGCCAGCAATTCAGTCACTGGATGGGGCCTGTCAGCCTGGGCTCAGGGCAGGACACAGGACATCACTTGGAAAAACACAATGAATTCATGCACTTATCGGCTGCTTTCTCGGTCCAATTTCTGCCTCCAAACAACCTCACCAAAGCACTTCCTACCAAAACCCATTAATCCCAAAGCAAGTTGGGGCTAATTATAAAACAAGGTTAAAACATACTTAAAGAACTCTCCAAATCCTGTAACGCCCACAGGGAGAAAGCCCGAAAAGGGTGCTTTCTGAGACAAGGTCTCATTCTGAGTAGCCTAGGCTGGCCTCCAACTAATGGCAAGCCCCCTGCTTTAGCCTCTTGAGGGATGAGGTTCCAGGTGTGTTTTAGCACATCCAACTCGATATTGAGATACTAAGTACTACTTAACCTCAGAAATACAGGTGAGGGGTCAAGTTCATGAAAAGTAATTTCAAAGTACTAGATCACACCTTTATCTACCTACCTTTTTCTTTCTTTCTTTTTTGAGACAGGAGCTCTCTGTGTAGTTGAGGCAGGTCTTGAACTCACGACCTTCCTGCCTCTATCTCCCCAGGGATAGACATATAGGTGTTTGCTACCCACAACCAGCTTTTTTTTCATTCTTTGAATATACTAAAAATCCTGTCTAAGTAAAGGACTATGGTTGTTATGCTGTCACATTGAGTACTTCTAGAGATAAGCTAACAGTTGAAAAAAATGTTCGCTTTATATGAAAATTTGATATTGAGAGACTGAACTTCTTACCCTCAACTCCCCTCGTTTGTCTCTCAAAAATCATCACGGGAGACAAGAAGTTCATGCAAAGTCTCAGCTACTGTGGAGGCACTATTGCACTTAGGGTTAAGTAAGTGTTTGAGGAATAGGTCCTAACCCCATCCCTCAGGCTGGCCTGGACTTCACCATCCTCCTGCCTCAGCTTTCCCATGGCCAACAAGCTAACAGATGTTGCTTGTCAGTACCCATTTTCTTCCCCCTGTTCCCTACAATCTCCCGCCCTTTCTCTGAGTATACCCACTGTACAGTATCTGTATTCTGACAGGAAAGCAACGCAACTCCTTTTGTGGTACCAGAGGCAAAGGGCTTTCCACATCTCTTCTCTTTCCATAGACCACACCTTTCCTTCCCAACTCCTGTTCAACACAGCATCCATCCAGTGACTCAGACCTGCCCTTAAAGTCTATTCAGTGTCACCAGCTTCTTCCTTCCATTTACCCAATCCAGCCATTGCACCTCCATATATATAATGAAGAAATTCTCCATCTTCAAATTGGTTGGAGATTTGCTTCACACTAAAATGTGAAGGTCTGAGGTCAGCATCTCTTGACTTTCTAGCAGCATACCCCAGCTCCAGGAATGCTACCTGGCTTACAGTTAGCATCCAGTGACTACGCAAAGGCATCAGTGACTGTGTGCCCATCAGCTACCTAACTCTGCCTGGTCTACCCACTCCTCAGAGAATATGCATAACCATGCTTCCCACAAAATGCATGGCAGTGGGAAAAGGGACATCAGATCAGAAGAGAGAGTGGTGCCAATACATTTTATTTTTTTTTTTTTAAGATTTATTTATTTTATGTATGTGAGTACACTGTCGCTGTCTTCAGACAGACCAGAAGAGGGCATCAGATCTCGTTACAGATGGTTGTGAGCCACCACCATGTGGTTGCTGGGAACTGAACTCAGGACCTCTGGAAGAGCAGACTGTGCTCTTAACCACTGAGCCATTTCTCCAGCCCCGCTAATGCATTTTATAATCACAGGATTATGTAAACACCAGGGGAGGTCAGGAACTGAAATCATCAATGTTGTGACAAGGACCTGCCTGACATGCAGAGGTGTGAGCAGGACGGAAGGGCCTCTGAAGGAGGGACCTCAGAAGCGACTCTCCAAGTTATCTGAAGGAAGACAGGAGAACCAGAGAGAACTAGATTTATTTTAACATCCAGGAAGCACATTCCACAAGAGGGAGGCGTTAAGTGCCAAGGTCTTGAGTCAAACTGAGCTTGCAGAGTTCAAAAAACAGAGATGACGCCAGCACGGCTGGAGGGAAAAGGGAGGCAGAGGGGTGGAAAGAAGATGGGTCTCTATGCACAAGGCCTGTTAAGCTACGACCAAGAGGTCCTATGTCACCAACCACAGCTGGAAAGCATGAAGGACTTTTGGAATCTTACCTGATTGTGTAAGGATTAGAGAGAGGGGAAAGAGCAGGAGCTAGAAGGCTGCCAAGTGGGCTTGTAGGGAAAAGGAAAACATCAGACATACTGCAAAGTGGTGGTCTGAGGATGACTATGGAGGAAGGACAAAACCTGGTGATAGGACAAACTTGGGCTGACTCTTGGTGCATGCGCAGAGATGACAGAACTGGGGGAAGTGCTGGGATAGGATCTGGTGTGTGTCTTAGTTAGAGTTTTACTGCTGGGAGCAGACACCATGACCAAGGCAACTCTTATAAAGACAACATTTAATGGGGCTGGCTTACAGGGTGAGAGGTTCAGTCCATTATCATCAAGGTGAGAACATGGCAGTGTCCAGGCAGGCATGGTGCAGGAGGAGTTTGGAGTTCTACATCTCCATCGGAAGGCTGCTAGCAGAATACTGACATCCAGGCAGCTAGGACCAGGGAATTATAGCCATGCCCACAATGACACACCTACTCCAACAAGGCCACACCCCCCAATCATCACTCCCTGGGCCAAGCATATACAAACCATCCATGGTCTATCACAAGGCCTAGGAGAACTGCCTGCTGGAAGCAGGATGGGAGGGAGCAATGCCAGGAAGAGGCCCACAGGGGTCTAAATCTGGAGGTAAGCAGATGCCCGTCAGAGGAGACTGAATGAGATTACTGGTTATCAGGAAGATAAAGAAGGCACAGAAGCCTGTTGGGAGTGGCCGACGCTCAGATGAAGCAAGAGGGCAGGGAGGACAGAGGTGAGGACGTGGGGCAGGGGGATGAGAAGGGATGGACAAGAAAACAGTTCCTGGAGTCACCCAGGGGGCTCCAAGCTTTCGTGGTATGCACAGGTTCAAGCCCCAGCCCTGCATAGTGGATCCCTGCCATCTCAGCATTCAGTGGCAGAGGGAGAAGGAGGAGAAACCTGGATTTTAAGGTCATCCTCAGCCACACAGTGTTTCGACCCCATCACAAAAGTGTGTGTGTGTGTGTGTGTGTGTGTGTGTGTGTGTGTGTGTTAAATCTCTCACAACAAAACAGAACAAATCCATGTGGGAAGAAAGTGATTCCTATTTCCAACTCTGTTCCTAACTACAGCTGATCTTCAGCACCCAGTCTCTAGTCATCAACATTCACCGGTAACTCTCTTTCTTACCCATCCTGCCAATGGTGCCACACTTCACAAACCCACACAGAGAGGTGACCATGTGCCCAAGGCCCAAGCGAGGCCAACCAGGGTGACACCCTGCCTTCTGTCAGGGATGCACTCCAAAACTCTCAGTGCATCCCTGAAGTTTCAGACAGTTAACACACCCACACATACTAAACCTTTCCTATACACGAAGAGCGAAGAGAAGGTTTCAAATAACTATAATAAAATAGAACAGACATGTGCCATATCCTTGGGTAAAACTGTCGGGATTATGATTCTTGTTAAGCAAAATAAATGTCACACAAACGCAGCACTGCCATACCCCATAGTCAATGGCTCCTTAGTGACAAACGGATGGGAAGTGCATACAGCATGGGCACTGGAGACAAAGGGATGCTGAATGTCCTGGAGGGCAGACTAGGATGGGGGGGGGGGGGTCACCACTCAGAACAGCACACAATGTAAATCAAACAAACAAACTGTATGAATTACATGTTCTGTAATTTCCCACTCACTAGGTCCACGATCACCGATCACCCAGACTGAGGAGAACAACCTGTGGGAGGGACTCCTCTATTCATTAGTTCAGTGTGTGCTGTAGCATTACAGAACACAGCTGGTACAGCTACAGAGACTGGAAAGATGTCCAAAGACTCAGCCGGCCAGGAGCCTCAACCTCCTCAGTAAGAAGCAGGGCATGAGTGTCCCCCCTCGGCTACTTCATTTCCATTCCCTATTTCTGTAACTATGCTTTATATGGCAAACGATGGGATGGAGGGACAGACCTGTCAATGACTGTGTAAGTGTTTAAAAGATAAGAAAGTCAGGCAAAGAAAGAAAATATCACATTTAAAAAAAAAAAAAAAAAAAAAAAAAGGTGTGCTAAAGACTATTAGCCATTATGTCACTGGTCATAAAGGTATCTCACAGTTAGTGATCTCCAACATGACAAGAATCAGAAAACACAAGCAACTGGAGTCCAGGAGACGAGGTACAGAGAAAGGAAGACTGGTTTGGGGGGAGGGACTGTAGGAGCTCAGATGAGATCCTGGAGCCTGTTTGCTTCCCCTAGAAAAGGCAAGTTTCTCACAGCTCTGCCCTAGTAGTTAGTTACAGGATGCCTAGAGAGCTGTATTGGCTGAGAAACCTCTAAAATAGGAACCCCATACACGGATACATTTTTAAAATATAAATTTAAAATCACTGAATGGAGCCCAAAACATAGGAACATCAATATATATCCTTTTAGGAACAAAACATTCTTTTTTTAAAAGAAAAGGCACTTAGAAGCATGCATTTGGAGTATTTATAGAACTTTAATTTTTTTATGTGTATGAATGTTTGCCTGCATGTATGTGTACCACATGTATGTCTGGTACCCGTGACAGTCAGAAACAGGCCTTGGATCCACTAGAACTGGAGTTACAGATGTAGGTGAGTCACCATGAGAGGTACTGGGAACTAAACACTGGTCCTCTCCTAGAGCTTATTGCCACTCTTGGCCATGGAGCCATCTCTCTAGGCTTCTTGTGGGTCTCCTTAATGCCTGGCTTCACTGGTGGCATCTGGAATTGTCGGCTGATCCACTGTCAAGTCACACTCAACATCTGGGCAAGGTGGCCACGTACACCCCCACAACATGAGGATGGGCCAAGGATTTTCCAGTATCATTATGAAAAGCTTTTGAATCTCGTGAGCCTCTAAAAACATCTCCCCAGACCCCTTCATGCTCCTGGACCATACAGAAACAGCATTGAGAACAGCACTTCTTTGGAAAGAGTACGAAGCAGCACTCCACAAGTTCCCTGAGCCCTTTTCTCTTAGCCTCCATGTTAAACCATGAACACACTAAGGACGGGCACTTCTTGAGTGAACACAACTGTGTAATACCGAACATCATCACAGGCAGTGACACAGTTGACAAATGTTAATTCTATGCTTCTCAGAGGGCTCTACACTAATCAATTTCATAAGCCTCAGGCAAGGACTCAATTTGAACTCAAATCCAGAAGACTAGTAGACTCCAGGAGAATGCTCCCTCTGGATTTTCTAAATAGCCCTCAGCATTGACTTCAACTGAGATAGGCCAGAAGCCATGGTCGGATTAGTCAAGGGACTCGAGGCATTCCCACCAACAGACACTTTCAGTTCACATCCAAAATTACCACTATATGCACAAATCAATGTGACTCATCAACAAGTCACAATAAGTAATTCTGTCACTGCTACACTACTCTTTTAATATAGTGATAAAAGATAAGGTATCCAAAGAAGAGAAATCAATTGATGGGTATTTCAGTATAATGAGTCTCACTTTCAGTCCCCTGTACTCAGTGATTTCATCCAGTGGACAAGATCTGAGAGCTTTACCAGATATCCAAAGGGTTTCATGCAATCCTGAAGCCAAGAACCCCTGGAGTGAAGCAATTCACTGGGCCTCTCTAGGTAGCAACTTCCTCTCTCTGAAAGAACTGGAGATACTGAGTGGTGCAGTGCAGTTAGTTGATGGAATGCTTTCCTAGCATACAAGAATCCTTGGGTTTAATCCCCAGCACCGCCATGTAGGAGGTGAAGTTACGTTCCTATCGTCCTAGCACTTGAAATGGAGAAAGGTTAGACTGTACTACAAGAAACTTGTCTCAAAAAAGGAAATCAGAGCTGGGTGTGGTGGTATCCACCCATCATCCTACCATTCAGGAGCACAGGTAAGAGGAGCCTAAATTCAATGCCAGCCAGGGCTATTTATCTCATTTTTTTAAAGGGGGGGGATGGAATAGGGGCTCAAGGATTAAAGGGGTGCACAGCTCTTGCGGAGGACGAGCTCAGCTCGCAGGACCCACATCGGGCAGCTCACAACCGCCTGTAACTCCAGGTCATGCCCATGCACCAACACACATATAAACCTGATTACAAATAATAAAATATATATTCTTTTTTAAAAAATCAACTGGATCAATCACTGTGAAATCCCTTCCCTGATGTCACACCCCAGCCTGAGGAATGCTGGGCCCATGGTGTGGCAGGGCAGCGGGAGAAGGGCACTGGCTGAAAGCACCAGAAAGGCCCAGAGTCTGGCGGAGGTCTTAGATTGGCACTTGAGGATCTGTCCTACAAAGCCCGACACTTGAGGCTAACTGGAGCCAACACAACAAAATTGTGGAAAGGCTGACTATGAAAGCCAGTGTCTCCCTCCAAAGGTTTCCTATCACACTATAGCTATAGATACCGGAAATCCCAACATGCCTCAGTGAACGGCTCTGCAAACAAGCCACAAAGAATATAATCTTTGTTCTCGACACAAATGGCTGGTGTGGAAGCTAACTTAGAAATATACTTAAGCCAAGTGTCAGGGGCTAAGGCAGGAGAACAGATAGTTAGTTCCAAGCCTGCCTGGGTTACAATTGGGAGACCCTAACTCATAGAGAATGATTGATTTAAAAGTTAAAGAGTGACAAGCATGTTTGTCATAGCTATGTGCTGAAAGTTCAAATATTAGCATTTTACATCTCTATTCACTTAAACAGCAAAAAGGGAAAGTACCAGGCTTGGTTCTATAGATCTGTAAATTCAGTTACTGAGAAGGTTGAGGTGAGAAGATTACAAGTTCAAGGGCTGCCTGGGCTACTAAGAAGTTCAAGGTTAGTCTGGACAACCTAGCAAAACTCAAAAATGAAAATTAAAGAGGCTGTATCTGGGGATGCAGATAGAACTCGCCTAACACTCACAAGGTCCTGCATTTAGTCACCTGTACTGCCAATAAAGAAAACAGAAAAAGAAAAGTGAAGGGAAATACTCAGAGAACAACAATACTTATTCCTAAGTACTTAGCACTCAGCTCTAAGCACCTCATTCTGGGATACTGATGTTGAGTATTGAAGTACTTACTCGAAAGATTTAAGTCTATCAATCCCCTTTCTGGATAACACACATGTACCCAATGACCGTTTAGGTTCACTTAATACTAGAAGCTGAACTGGTTAGCATTGTATCTGAGAACTAAGGACTCCTAGACACGTTCACTGCCTTTTGAAAAACAACCAGGAGGGAAGAAAACACAGAAGGAGACAGAGAGGACCATCACCTTCCCCAAGTGCAGTTCAAGTGCAGATCACAGTCCCACCTTCACAGCAAACCTGCAGTGAGTGGCCAACTGCCATATAGCCCTAAGTCACCAGGAGCCTCAAAATGGCTACCCCACAGCTTCCTTCATCAGCAGCTCTCAGAAGTGACAAGTCCCAGGCAAGTACAGCCACCATTAATACACCCAAGGGTATCCAAACAGTGCGGACTCTTAGCTTCTTTCAATAGGACCCATATGGGGACAAGTCGGTTGTCAAAGTTTAACTAGAGGAAAACTGCTTTACATCTCTAGAACAGTTCTATTAGCCTGCTTTACAAGGGTGCCCCAGCATCAAGGGTGCACACTTACAGAGGAGACCCCCTGCCCATAGCAGACATGTTCCAAGTACATGCTCTGCAGGAATACCTAGGAGAAGTTTAATTGATAGATTAGGCACTGCAAGAAATGGAACAACAGCTAGTCATAAAATAGAATAATGTACCAAAACATAAGTTGTACGAATCTCTCTCTCACATCCCATATCAGATTTGGGCCTCGGTTGACTACTGATAACTGTAATTTCGGAGAAGGAAACTGTAAGGAGGATTACTGCTTACCTGGCAAAACCCTCTGACTGGCAGAAATAAAACAACAACAACAACAACAACAACAACAAACCACAACCTTCTCTTGCCAGGATCCTTCCCCTGGGGAGACATAAGCAAACATCCCCCCACCCCGCCCCGCCTTATAGGGCACTAATGACAAACCAAAGTACAATTCCATCAAAAGTCACACTTGGAGGAACCAATGAATTCACGGGGCTTCCTTACGGAGCACGAGAAGAATAAGAGACCCCCAAACAACCTCAGCACCAGAAAGTCTCACCCCAGTGTGGATGACGGATGGACTCCCCCTTCCAATACCCTTGCACCCTTTCCATATGTGCAATTTAGGGAAGAACTAATACAATTAGCCATACTGGGGATGGTGGTTCGTGACTTTAATCTCAGCACTCAGGAGGCAGGTTTGAACATAGGAGTTTGAGGCCAGCCTGATCTACAACAGTGAGTTCCAGGACAGCTAAGGCTACCCAGAGAAGCCTGTCTCAAAAAAAAAAAACAAAAAAACAAAAACAAAAACAAAAACAAAAAACAAAAACAAAACAAAACAAAACAAAAAACTAGTTAGAAAGGGTCAGAGGGAAGGGCCAGGATCACAGAAGAAAACCCAATGACCCTCCCTAAGCCTTCCTACACTAAAGCCAATAAAGCAGATCTCCTGGCTGCTGGCAAGTAGTCCCAGCTGTTCTGCTGAAGAGGCTAGCAGTCTATATAGCACCTGGCAGGGGAGGGGGAGGGAGAGGCAAGCAAGTAAGGGATGGCTCAAGAGATTGCAGTGAAGAGCTGCAGGGGTGAAGGAAGGGAGCAGAAGGCAGATCTGAACCCCAAGGAAAAAGGCTGGAGTGTGGGATGCAGTGTGGGGGTGGGGGAGGGCCCGTCAACCAAGGCATAAGCACAGGAGAGTGAAGTCCCACCGAAGTGACTCTCCATAGAATACTGAACCTCAGAGATGTGTGGACAATCTACAGTGAAGAGTTCACAGAAGGGGGACGGGAAGGGAATTCACTGTGAGGACCCTGACAACTGGACCCTCAGGCTCTCCTGTAGCCAGAGAGGGCTTCCAAACACAAAAGAGCACAGCCCCCCCCCCCCCGAACACTCATACCTGACTTGAGCGCATATTCTGTGCTTCAACACCCACACCTACCTGGATCTGCTATGTCTAGTGAAGTAACTGTCCCAGATTACACCTAAGCTAAGCTCTGTCCCCTAGAAACACTATCCGAACACTTTCAATGCTCTCTGATAAATAACCAAAAACCTGACCCCAAAACACAGGGAAATACTGGAAACATTCCTACTCCTGTGCCTGTAGTTAGATACAGCAAACCTACCGGAAACAAACGTGTTGGGAACAACTTTTAACCCAGGTAAAGTTAGAAATGACCCTTTTATAATTAGTAATTAGTTACTGCTGAGCACTTTTTAGTCATTAATGAGTACTCTAAACTGCTTAAATAAATTAATTTCCTCTTGTGGTACAGAAGATGGAAGCCAGGGCTTTGGGCATGCTCTACGATTGTCACACCCAACCCTTCATCCGTTTTACACCATTTCACTTGCACAGTGACCAGCTACTTACTAGCAAGTATCTAGCCAAGTTACTTATCAAAAGGCTAAGTCAAGACCTGGTGACCTGGGACTGAAGAAATCTCACCTATCCATGTGACCTGCAGCCATGTGGAGAAGCGAAAATTCTACAAGTAAAGCCAAATTAAAAAAAAAAAAAGTTGCCGGGAGTGGTGGTGCACACCTTTAATCCCAGCACTTGGGAGGCAGAGGCAGGTGGATTTCTGAGTTCAAGGCCAGCCTGGTCTACAGAGTGAGTTCCATGGCAGCCTGAGCTATACAGAGAAACCTTGTCTCAAAAAACAAAAAAAAAAAAAAAAGAAAAAAAAAAAAAGTTTTGGGAATATACATATAGATACATATTTGCAAATGTACATCTGAAGGTTTTCAATCTGCATCAAATTAATAATATACTAAAGACGGAAGGAGCTGCCTGAGTCCCAGTTACATAGGCACATAGGACTTTTGGATGAAAATGAGTTTAGATGTTATAGCAGACTGACAACTTCAGGCAGTGTGCCTGCAGGTCCGGGACATGAAGGAAAAGAGGTGCGCTGACCAGAGTGAAGTAAGGGATTGCATTTTGGACCTGAGAGAAAGTGATAAAATGCTCACACAAACACTTGTTTATTCCAGAGGCTCCATTTAAAGTCTAATTGTCATGGCAATCGTTTGGTTAAAGGTGAGTGGTTCCTCCCTGACCTGGCTCAATGAAAAGTGAAAGTGGAAAGTTTTCCACCTGGGTCCAACCCCTCAACGCCACGGTTTCAGATCCAAACCAAGAGGCCAGAGTTCAGCAATGACGGAGCGCTAGGGTACTGCTAACACAAACGCCACGAGCTAGCGCGGGACCTACCCCCTTCCTGCCCCTCGGGGGAAGCTGTGTCACACCTTTCCATCCATGCCAGTAGGTCAGATGGGTGTCCTCACACACAGCCCCAGGAACCCCTTGCTCTCCTTCCCACGCCACACACTTCCTGCCTCTTCCATCACCTCTACCGGCAACTTCAGCTTCCCATTTTTTGGTCTGTGACTGTGGTTGGGACTGCAGTCCCAGGAAAGGAAGGAGAGGGACTCTGGGGCTTCCGAGTAGGATCTAGGGAAGGGGATTCGCAAAGCGCACCATCCCACGTGCGGCCCTCGCTTGGCCACCTACGGCAGCAGCGACCCGGCGCGTTCCCACAGTGCGCGCCACTAGAGTTGGGGTTCGGATGGGGGAGGATCAGAGTCCCCAAGCCTAAAAGCACTTTTATACCAGAGTGAGCTGGAGACTCCCGGGGCTGCAGGAGCGGGACCGAGGAGCCGAGTGTGCGCCAGCTCCACGAGACCGAAGTGGACTCAGTGGCGTTCGGGCGAGGGTGGGGCGGGGCAAGCACTCACCAACCCCGTACTTCTGCCTCTTGGTAGGGATCCAACGGGCCATGGCGACGACCTCGCCCCGCGGCGCTAGCGGCTACAGTCACTCGTGCTCGGAGCGCCGCTGCGCCGGCCGGACTCCTCCGCCATGTTCCGGCAAAACTTGGGCGACTTTGGCGCGCCAGCCGCGTCTCCGCCGTCCCGCCTCGCTCGCGCCCGGAGCCCCGCACGCACGCACGCCCGCTCGCCCGCGGTCACCTGCTGGGGCCGGCGGCCGTGCAGCCCCGCGCGCCCTCCTCGGCGCCGCCCCGGCTCCTCCCGCTGGCCGCGCCCTCTGCGCCCCGGGGCCGCCCGCCTCCCCCGCCGGCTCCGCCTTGCCCGGCTGGAGCCGCAGCCCAGAGCCGCCCGCCTGGTCCTCCCAGCGTCGGCTCTGCGATTCCCCAGCGCTCCCGGGGCTGAGCCCGCCGAGCGCGGAGGAGGAGCTGGAGAGAGTCACCGGTCGCCTCCGGACGCTCAGTAAATATTTGTTGACTGAATGAGCCGTGAGCTCCCGCCTTCGCCTCCGGGAGCGTCTGCGGCAGCCGGGAGAGCCGGAAGCCGAGCTTCAAGGTCCGCAGGGAACTGGTACAAGGGACGCGGGCACTTCAGAGGTAGAAGTATCCAATCTAGGGGACCCTCCGTTAGGACACCGTTGATAAAGCGCTAATCTGGAAACCCCAAACTCAGGAACTTATTTCTCCCCAGTTGCCAAAACTCAAACTTTCACACTAAGGGAAGAAGTTCGCTCCAAGAGGGGTCCCCTTTCCAACTGACCTCATGCCCAAAAGGTACCCTTGTGGGGAGGACCCCAGAACATTTACTACCCCCCAACCCCCATCTCTGTCTTTTTCCAGGCAGGGACTGAGGACTCCAAAAAGCAGCTGTGCGTTGCAGTGCTCTGGGGTGCGCTTGGCGCCCTCTGCCTGCGGGGAGACGAGCTTCCCTCTTGGAGAGACCTCCAGAATGAAGTAGGAATTTATTAGTAGAAGGCCGCCTCACACTTAGAAGTAAAATTTCAGACTAACCAACCAGTTAGCTTCGCCATCTGAAAAAATACCTCTTTCGGGAAATCGTGTTGTTCTTGGGGTCTGTGGAGGCTTTTTTGCCAGTTTGGAACCTGACAAGAACAGAACATGTAAATAAACACAAAGTAAAAGACGGTGATGAGATGAGCGAACTCTGGTGAGTTTTTGTAAACCATGCCTGAATATTTTTTTTAATACTGGTTTTCCTTCTGAGAAAATAATTTCTGAACTTAGAGTCCTGGTTGAGAGAAACATAATAGGTATGTGTCTATTATGACCATGCTTCAGTCTCTCTCTCTCTCTCTCTCTCTCTCTCTCTCTCTCTCTCTCTCTTGGTTTTTCAAGACAGGATTCCTCTGTATAGCCCTGGCTGTCCTGGAACTAATTCTGTAGACCAGACTGGCCTCGAACTCAGAAATCCACCTGCCTCCCAAGTGCTGGGATTAAAGACATGTGCCACCGCTGCCTGGCCACATCTCTTTTTTAAATGTCAGGGTTTTTTTTTTATTCTGGATAGGGGCAAACTTAAAGTTAAGCATGATTACATAATGTGTCATTCATTTCCTTTGTAATTTAAAATTACATGTTCATTGTGTACTTAATACTAAATGCTTAAAAAATATGAAATCATCAAAGAATATAAGGAATAGGAAAACAACCACATTATAACCTGAGCTACTATACTAAACAGTTCTCCAAAGAAGAAATTATAAACGGCTAAGGAAACACTCTAAAAAAAAAAAGAAAGAAAGAAAAAGTTCCAATAGGAATCTATTTATAATACACAGCAAGACATATTTCCATCAGTGTAGACCTGACATCCACAAAGATTTCCACCATCTCCCCCAAAATAACTCCTTCTAGGTCAATGAGGTTATGACCGACTTAACCATCCCGGCTAGGTAATTTCTCTTCCGTCGTAAGTGACCTACTATGTGTTGTTGGGAACTGTTCTTGGAATGGAGGGTCAGTAGTGAGGTAAATGAGACCCCTACCCTCACACAACTGTTAGAAGGAGTTAAGACTTCAAATTAATGCATAGCCAAGGAGGCTAGGTCCTCAGAGAGAAACCCTAGCCAGGAGCATGGGGAGTGTGGGCGCCGGAGATTTACACAGAAGCATCTGGAAAGACATCTGAGATAAGGGGAGACCGAAGGGCAAAACCACAGGAAGTGAGGGTGACCCCACGATAAAAGGGGAAGTGCTCTGGACAGCAAACGCAAAGGCCACCGAGCAGGTTTGACAAGCTCCACACTGGCAGAGTCCTGGACAGTGAGTGATCTGAGTTCAACAGGAAACTTGGTTCAAGAGGCACAAATGAAAGAGGGCCATGACCCGGACGAGGACTTCCTGTGTTATTACAAAGTCTAAAGGTTTCGAGCTTGTGTCGGTGGGGATACCAGACGCTGTCTAACTAACTGTGTCTGCTGTGGTATGAACCCAATCTGAAGGGCTAAGGGTGCGGGTTAATGGAGACAGCCCACCGGGGATGGTAGGCTGCTGTGAAAAGGGCTGAAGTTCTGGACATAAACTGAAGGGGGCGCCAACAGGAAAACCAGAGAGGGATTCTCTTTGAAGCTTACTGACCTCTCCACTTTACCAGCAAGAGATTCACATAGGCTCTGCAAACCTTGGCTTTGGAGTGTGAGGGACAAAGTAAAGAATGACCCGGGGCTTGAACCACTGGTGATCACAGCTGCCTTTTTTGTTTGTTTGTTTGTTTGTTGTTGATTTTCCATGATATCATCCTTGTTCATAGTCTCTGCTTTGGATCAAAGTTTACTTTTGACTATTTCCTAAGACTTCCTTCCTCCCTCTCTCTCTGATCAGCCACCCACTGCTCCCCTCTGATCTTTACCAACTGTCAACCTTGGTCTGGCACATAGATCTGGGCTGCCCAGAGTTGCCTCAGTCGCCAGTGTGCAGGGAAATGGATGATCTTTGTTCTTTAAGCAAGCCCCCCCACCCCCCATTTAATGTTAATCCTTTTACTCTGTGGAACTTAGTTTCAATCAGAACCATTTCAATCGATTGACACTTTGGTGTCGTTCTAGGCTCTTTCCAAAACTCCAGGTTTGAGTTTGGACTCTGGAGATTTCAGGCTTCACAATGATTGATTGCTTTTAAGAGAGTTGGAGGAAAATGGGAAAAACTTCCAGTGTGTTTAATCTTTTCCTTCGGCATACTGAAGTCCACCCACTTTGTTATATGTGAAGATTCTAGTCCCAGTTCGAAAGTCCATTTAAATCATAAAAGCACAGCTATTCAAAGTCTTGTTATTAAAATGAGGTTTAAAATTAGACTGTTGACCAGATGGGTAGGTGGAACAACAGCATGGTTCCCAGAATTAACTTTTCCCTCTTCCTCTGGTGTCTTTTCAGAAAAAAAGAAAGAAAGGAAAGAAGGAAGAAAGAAAGAAAGATTCCACAATTGCAGCTATCTAGATTCTAAAGCCCATAAAGATACCATCAACTCTTGCATGCACGAATACTCACATCTGTGCTTGTGGGAGCTCCAGAGAAAGAAAGGAGGAAAAATGAATTTCCAAGCTAGGCTAGTTGACCTGAATTCTGTAGCTATCCCTGACGGTACCCAGTATAGTACCCAAGACAGATGCTCAGGGCTCTACATTCTCCATTAATCAGGTTTAGTTTACCAAGTTTGGCTGACACAACTTTCTTATGAGAAGATATGGATTCTGTTCAGGACAGTTTTGTGGGTTGATTTTTTTTTCCTCTGCATAAGGAAATGAGTTACGTCTAGAACTACATGAAATAATAAGGGATACAAAGGAAGACTGGTTCTAAGCAGAGGTCTGTGGGCATTTCCAGGCAAATATCGTGGAGCAGGAGATGCGCTGGAATTTGGCACCTGTGAGCTGAACAGGGCAAAGGGGCCCTGTTCAGTCCCCAAAGGCACTTTCTCAGAGGTCCCGGAGATTCTCACACGACTCTATAACACCAAAGGGTGCAGATGCTGAGCACTGCTGGATCATCCTCAGGTTTGCCAGCTTTGGAAGCGGCATGGACCCCAACAGTTAGGAAGGCAAGAGTTGTGGTTTTTAAACCATTCCTCTCTTGATCCCCCTTGTGGAAAAATTTATGCTTGGTCAGCACCATAGCCTTTTACACTACAAAACGAGACACTTTCAGTTTTATTTCTAGGACGGTCTTTGTTGCAGACGAATACATAAGTTGGCCCCACCTTTCAGAGGAAATTGATGATAAGAGCGTGAAGAAATCATTAGTTTGTTTGCTCAGTGGATGGACATGACACCGTGGTGAGCTGTAACCCCCTGGGGCTCTACAGGAGACCTCTATAAGGAGACAGAGACGGGAGGCTCTCCCTGAAGCTTGCAGGCTGGCTAGCTGAAAACTACAAAAAAAAAAATCCTATCTTAAACAACATATAGGGTAAAGACTGACACTCAAGCTTTCTTTTGACTTCCACATGTGCACATGATACGCACACACCAGCACTCACGCACATGAATGTGTACACGCACATAAACACAGACACAGAATTTTAAATTAATCATTAGTTTGTTGAAACTCTAATATGTTCACAGTCGTGTGAGGCAGATGAAAGCTCTTTGATTTAAAAAGAACTACATGTATGTGGTTTTAAGTATTATATATGGTTTTTGAAGAGTCTGTGTATGCACATAAAAAAAAGTCTTCATAAAGCTTGGCACAGTCTACGTACCTATAATTCTAGAACTCAGAAGTTGAAAGTAAGAGGATCAAGAGTTCAAGACCAACCTAGGATAAATGAAACCCAGTCTCAAGATTTCAAAAAATAGGAGCCGGAGAGATAGGTCCATGGTCAAGAGCATTTACTGCTTGCAGAGGAACCAGGTTCTGTTCTAGCCATGCAAGGCAACTCACAAATACATGCAAGTCCAGTTCCAGGGCATCTGGCATCTTCTGACCTCTGTGGGTTCCTGCATGCATGTGGTACACATAACACAGAATAATAAATAAAACTTTTAAAACAAACTTAGTAAAACTATTCAAATGAGATAATGATGAAAGTTAGGACATAGTATGGGAAGCTCATGGGCTGTGAGCAAAAGCTGGAAACTGTCCGCTTG
Organism: Montemys delectorum; assembly: GCA_019843815.1. Lineage (NCBI taxonomy): Eukaryota > Metazoa > Chordata > Mammalia > Rodentia > Muridae > Montemys > Montemys delectorum. The sequence goes on along the minus strand of JADRCD010172973.1, from coordinate 5,305 downwards.
ACCTTGACCTTCATCTGTCCGCTTGACCTTGACCTTCATCTTGTAGTAGGAGTGAAGTTCACAGCAGCTCTTGATCCCAGTGACACTTGGACTAGATTGTCTCCATGACTGTCACATTCAGCAGTTCTTCCTGTCTGGCATGAAAACAAAACTGATCTAGAAATTTTTTTTTTTTTTAGTATGAGAACAATTTTGAAGATGCTCACCGTTGTAGAGTAATAAGGAATATGAGTGGCCAAGCTTATACCTGGTTTCTTTACTACCAATGCAATCCTTCAAGGCGGATAAGGTAGAATCGTTACAGACACAATAAATGCAATAACTCAATGGTTCTCAACCTTCATAATGTTATGACCCTTTAATATAGTTCCTGATGTTGTAGTGGCTCCCAACCATAAAATTTTGTTGCTACTTCACAGCTGTAATTTTGCTATTGTAATGAATTATAATGTAAATATCTGATATGTGACCCCTGTGGGAGTCATGACTCACAGGTCAAGAACCACAGGTGTAACTCTCGTTCTCTTCACCTTACAAATGTAGAAATGGCAGCCTGGTCTACAGAGTGAGTTCCAGGACAGCCAGGGCTACACAGAGAAACCCTGTCTCGAAAAACTAAAAACAAAACAAAACAAAACAAAAAACCCAAAAGAACAAATGTGGAAATGGTGGTTTAGAAGATGCATGAAATTGCCTACATTGTTAACTAGTGTCAGACAGAAGTGAATCCAAACCCAGAGCCCTACTGGAAACTGAAGATCATTGATTTTTTTCTGGAAAGGTGTATGTGGTTTTGTGTGTGTGTGTGTGTGTGTGTGTGTGTGTGTGTGTGTGCGTGTGTGTGTGTGTGTGTGTGTGTATACACCTTTGTTGACCATAATAGAAGACATTGTTGCAATGACTTGATTCTGCACTGGGACAGGAAAACAGCCACAGTCAGTATGTAAATGAATAACTATGGCTATGTTTCAATAAAAACTTATTTGTATCCAAATCCCACATAGTTTTCATATGCATGAACTATCCTTTAGATTTTATTCCCCAGTCGTTTAGGAAAGTGAAAGACAGTTATAACTCCTGGTTATGTAAAAGCAACAGATAAGCTGACTTGGCCCTTGGGCCCTACAAAAACCCAGGATCCCCACCACCCTTAGGTGGCAAAGGAGGAACTTTCTCACTGGAAGTATATGGAAGAGAAGTCAGTGGGAGAAAAGAACACTTAGTAGTAAGGGTTGACTTAGAAATCACAAGGCAGGGGCTCTGGAGAGGGTCAGGATCGTGTAAATCCAGCACTCAGGAGGTGGAGGCAGGAGAATGGCACATTCCAGGTTAGTCTGACTTCTGTAATAAAACCTTTTCTCAAAGAGAGAGACAGAGGCGGGATGGCGAGGTTGAGGGGCAGGGACTGTGGTGTGTCTAAGAGCAGGGAGAATCCAGGTTCTTTGTTTTTATTATCTTCTGACCTAGCCCCTTTGAAGTCTATACGGAATGCAAATGACAATGACAAAGGTGATTGGTGATTGTCTGGTTTGCATAAGCTTGGCCCAGGGAGTGGCACTATTTGAAGGTGTGGCCTTGTTGCAATAGGTGTGTTAATGTGGGTATGGGCTTAAGACCCTCTTCCTAGCTGCCTAGAAGTCAGTATTTTCCTAGCAGCTTCTACGTGAAGATGTAGAACTCTCAGCTCCTCCTGCCCCATGCTTGCCTGGACGCTGCCATGCTCCCACTTTGATGATAACGGAAACGGACTGAACCTCTGAACCTGTAAGCCCGCTCCAATTAAATGTTGCACTTTTAAGAGTTGCCTTGGTCATGGTGTCTGTTCACAGCAGTAAAACCCTAACTAAGACAATGATGATGGTAATGACAGCCAAAACCCAACCCTCCACACACAAGAATGCTTTAGTAGCCACAGCACACACCTCCAGAGGGGCCAGGGGCACCTCAGTGGATGGCCACATCACTGCCACCACCACGAGAGACCGGAACTAGAAGGAAAAGTTACAATACCCGTGACTAGACTTGAAGGGCCAGATGAGTGTGGCAAAATCACCTGGTAAAGGCGAGGCAGAAGAACATTGAATAGCCAGATTGCTTGGTCAGTCCTTAGAAGAATGGCTTGGGGTCTTTCAGAAGTACCTGAAGGGGCTTGGAAGGCAGAATAGGCATGTTCATGATCATGTAGGCCTACAATGGCTACTTGTTACCCCTACCTGCTCTTTATCCCTAAGATTCATAGTTTTGAATGCTTCTGTGTGTGTGTGTGTGTGTGTAGTGTTTGTGTCCTGTTAGGAGAAAGGGCAGATAGGGTAGAATTGTTACAGACACAATAAAAGTGACTCAGAGCTTTAGGGGCTGTTAATTTTTGAGGCAAGAGTTTGAATTCCCTTATCTAGGAAGGTGCTCTTTGAAACTGTGTGCTTGCAAAACCCTTGAACAATGTAAAACTAGATCCAGGTTAGGATGCTGGCAGCGCTAGGCACTGTCCTCCGCCTACTCCAGTCTCAAGCTATAGCTTCATCCAAGTGCCTTGCTCATATTTGGGCACGACTCCTGGACTCCGGAACCCTTTTCTTTCAAGATAACCAACTGTCTTTAAGTGCCTTGTAACAATTGCCTTACTCAGTGGGGTAGTTCTGGCAGGCAGATTCCTGGAGTTCATTACTTACATGGTTTCTTAGTCATCGTATTATGGCATCATGTTCTTATTTAAACAGGCCCCTCCCTCCCATAATATTGCACCTCAGGGTTTGTTCCCGTAAGCATTGCATGCCACATTTGCAGAGAGTCCCTGCAGTGGAGAGTTAGCCCACCTCAGTTCTTCCTGGATGTCAACCCCACTTAGAAGTGGTCTATTTGTTCATGCCTGCCCTTGTTAAACTGGTCTTGGCACACTCGAGTGCCAGGCAAACCCTGGGAGGTGGTTTTTATTTTTCCTGTGATTTGCCAAAAAGTCCTCTCAGAATCTCAGTCTGTGTATTTGCAATTGCTCATGTAATTCTTTGCCTTGGTGCAAAGGCTAGGAATTCTTCTAGATGGCGTACAAATTCGAAGAGAAGGATGCACCCAAATGAGAACAGCAGGAGAATTCAAACAGTCAAGTAGCTAACTCAATCTTCTATAACCTGTTTTAAGTAGAAGTGTACTAACAAGAAGAACGCCATAGGGAATTTATTCAAGAATGAAAAGGAAAAGGCTGGGTGTGGTGCCACACCCTTTTAATTCTGACAATTGGGAGAGGCAGGAAGATCTCTGTGAGTTCCAGGATAGCTAGGGCTACATAAAGACCCTGCCTTAGAAGGAAGAAAAGGAGGAGAAGAAAGAAGAGGAGGAGGAGGAGGAGGAGGAGGAGGAGGAGGAGGAGGAGGAGGAGGAAAGAAAAGTAAAAATATAAAAGGAAAATATAATCACACATAATTAGAACTAAGAAGGATCTAGAATTATAGGTGTAGGGAAACCAAAGTATATAAGACAGAATATAATTACGTACAAGTCTTATAAAAAAATTGTAAAGAATCACAATGTAAAACATTTCTCTGGGAAATGTAAATGAGAAAATGAGAATGTAAATGAGTAAAGGGGAAAAAATGAGAAAAAGAATGAAAAAAAGAAAAGAAAACCCAAGCCCAAGTTAACTGAACAGCAAATAAGTAACAGGAGTAAAAATATGACTTGTAAAAAATCTGCCTAACTGGAATAGCAAATACTTTTGAATATTTGAAAAAATAAGTCAGTTAAATACAACATTTATTCTCTGTATCATTTATTTTTCTGTTGATATGATAAAAACAACATAACTAAAAGCAACTCAAGGAAGGAAGGGTTTAATTTAGTTTGTGGTTCTCAAAGGATAAGATTGCATCATGGCAGCAGGCGTGGGGCGGGCGTGAGGCCGGCGTGGGGCAGGTGTGGTGGCAGGCATGGGGCAGCAGGAGGAAGCTGAGAAATCACATCTGAAACAAAAGCTTGCTTGAAGTAGAGATACGGAGGGAGGAATAGAGGGTAGGAGGGAGGGAAAGAGAGAGGGAGGGAGGGAAGAAGAGAGGGAGGGAAAAAGGAGGGAGAAGAGAGAGAGAGAGACAGAGAGACAGAGAGACAGAGAGACAGAGAGAGAGAGAGAGAGGTGTGGTAGGGTAGTAGAGTGAGGCTGTATAATCACCTGACCCCAGTGATGTACTTCTCCACCAAGGCCCCACCACCTAAATCTTTACCTCCAAATGGGAAGCAAGTATTCACGCACTCCAGCCTACGGGGGACACTTCTCATTCAAAGCCACACAACACCCTTTCCATAGGAAAGGTAGAAAATCTCCTAATTTATCCTTTGACACTACCTTAACCCTATTTGAGGTCCAGGAAAGGAGGGTCACGGAAGGCTGGAAGGTTAAAAACCGGAGGAGCTATAGAATGATAGGACATACTTTATTCACTCTGGGTGAAAGCCACGAATTCAAACAGCCACTGCAGGTATCGGGCAAACACGAGTATATATATCCATACAGCAAAGAGGCTAGGTGTACAGGCCTACAGACAGACAGACAGACAGACAGACACAGACTGGTGAAGGCAAAGTTTCAAGTCTTAGCATCTGATCTCAAGGCTGTATTCATAAGGGACACATACACAAAAGTGACATTCTGCCAGAAATAGTTATATAAGAGATTACATCACTGTTTACATTTGGGTTTCCCCAGACATCCAATGTTGACTCACAGCCCCCCGCCCCATGTCCAGTGTCAGCCATATTTTATCTAACTCAAACTAGAGATGCATCTCAGCATCATGTTGTCTAATTGTAACCGGTCCTTTACAACCTTCTGTTCCCAACACCCTAGCAGTAAAACTTGTTAAAACATATGGCATAAAACCAGAAATGTATATTTCTATATGTATATGGATCAGAAATACCACTCTAGCAGAGATCCAGAATAAAATCCTAATGAATCCCACCAGGCAGTGTGTGAAAGAAGCAATATCGAATGAATTACTGAATTTTATTCTGATAGAATGGCAAGAAATCTGTCAACAGAATATCTTATCAGAAGGTCAATAGAGACAAGTCCAAGGATCAGCTAAGAGATGTGTAAAAGACTTTACAAGACCCAAGGGCTAAAGGCTTGGTCCTCAGCTCAGTGCTATTGGTAGGTGTTGGGACCTTTATGATGGAGGACAAGTCAGTAGGGGATTGGGATGGCAAGGACTGGGGGCGGAGGGGGAGTGTCCTGCTTTCTAAAAGGATTGTGGGAAACTGGTTTCTTCTCTCTTCTTCCTGTGATATCTTTTTTTTTTTTTTTTTTTTTTTTTTT
>JADRCD010172962.1:0-30924 GCA_019843815.1 Montemys delectorum | reverse complement strand
TGTATGTGTGTATATATTTGTGTATGTGTGTGTATGTGTGTATATATTTGTGTATATGTGTGTATGTGTGTATGGGTATGTATGTGTGTATGTATATGTATGTATGTGTGTGTATATATGTGTGTATGTATGTGTATATGTGTGTGTATGTGTGTGTATGTGTGTGTATATATGCGTGTGTGTATGTGTAAATTCTCTTCTTTTGTTCTGGTGGTTCTGCCCCAGCATCACATTTTTAAAAAGCACACAGTTGATCCTGGCATTTCTTAGTGTTGAGAAAGGCTAGGATGAAGCTGGTCAGGGCAGGCAGGCCTGGGATCCTTTACTTCTCCTCTTTACATTCTTGCCCACAGTGTTTTGCCAGCACACTCTCTCACCCACTTATTCACTATGATTGTGGACCAGATCCACTGAACAATTTTCAGTGGAGCTACCATAGACCAAATGGAGCCACCTTTCAGCAAATAGAATGTGTGCTCGCATGCATGCAGGTAACCTTCATGAACATGGGCTATCTGTGAACCAGGCGAGCCAGTCTGCCTTTCTCAAGGACTTTCTGTCTCAGTTGGTGCCACTGGGCAGATTATAGAAAGACTATAGGCTTGTAACTATTCAAACAACATCTGAATTGCAATCCAAATGACTTCGTGGAATGCAAGATTCCAATTGTGTATCAAAGCACGGAGAATTCTTGGCAGCTTGGTGCTTGATCCAGATGCTTGGGAAAGAGATCAGAGTGTACTTTTGCAATCGAGAGGGGCAACTAGTAGGCTGCATGAAGAGGAATCTGTTCAAGGTTTGGAACTGGGATTGGGGCGTGACTCAGTCATGGATTCTGACCTAGCTTGTTTTGAAGCCCTGCCTTTATCCCAATCCAGCCTCCTAACTAACTAGCTAACTAACTACACAAGTAAGATTTGGGATTCCAAGGTGTGTCTCTTCTGGCTAGAATGCTAGTGCTTTAATGACAAAGAGTTTGTACATGGCTGTTTTCTGAGAGTCTTGATTGTATGAGTGATCCCAGAAGACGAGAGCATCTGCGGTAAAACTGCGCTGCTCCAAAGCCTCGGCTTCACCCCCGTGCCCTGAATGGTCTTCTCTGGCCTCAGCCAGCCCTGTTCCATTTGTGCGTTCCATCAGAGATAATGAAATCAGACAGGCCCGCTGACACATCTTCTCCCTCCTCACAAATTTTTAATAAAACTCTGTACAACAGAGCTGAGCATCTCTGAGGCTTGAAATTAAAGCGATAAGAGAGGAGATCACTCACTTGTCAGTCGGCAGCAAACAGCATCACCCATACAAACTCCAGGGGAGCCCTTCTAAAATCTGCCGGGAATGCAAGACTCTCTCCATCTGGGTCCCTTTCTTTCTTATTTTCTTAAGATGAAAACCCAGCATCAAGGAAGTAAAAAGACAGCTCACTCATGCCACTAACAACACGAGAATCAAGTCCCAAAACAGGTCTTTCCAAGAAGTAATTTCTGAAGAGAGCTGCCTTTGCATACATAAGTGCCCTCCGATTCAGACTTCCTGAGACAAAATATAATCACAGTTTGAGTGATGCGACTCAGCGGCTGCCTTCCAGGTGGAATCTACAGGACAAGTTTCCAGCTTTGATGGGTTCTCTGGCTCTCCAGGTTCTTGAGTCCCCTGATTAACATTGGTGAATCCTTACGAGACATATCCACTCCTCACCCACCCACCCACCCACTCACTCACACACGTGCATGTGTGTGTGGGTGCCAGCCTTTTACTGCAGAGCCACAAAAGCAACATTGTACAGACACGTGCACGAGAAAGGTAATGCCTAATCCTGGCAGGTTAAGGTGGAAGATGGAACTAGGAGGGAGCAGTTTGGAGAGGGCATCTTATCTTCATGGTCCAAAACTGTAACCTGAATATTTATGTAGGCTTCTCCCCATGCCATTTCAAATGAAAAATCTTGATAGCATTTTACAAGCAAAACCATTCAGTTTCTTTTTTTAAAAAAAAAAAGTATGTAAATGTGGCCAATATCTTAAAAATCATTAGGTCTTTCCTTTTCACCCTCTTATTTACTTCCTTTCTCTCCTCTTGACCTTGTCTGGTCTTGACTGATTTCTGACAGGCAGGAGAAAAACAAATGTAAGCCAATAGAATACAGTATTTTTATTCTGGGAAAAGATGGCTGAAGAAAACCCAAAACGGTTCATAGTTTGTGTGTATGCGTGTGTGTGTGTGTGTGTGTGTGTGTGTGTGTAAATGAACTCAGGACTGTTTGGGTCAGCCTCCTGTTAGGAAAACTGATTAACACAGAGGTTTAAAGAATCATGCACAGAAGAGAGCATTGCTAGAGGTAGGGGTGGTGGGAGCCTACAGGGTGCTAAGCAAGTGCAGAAAGCCATTACCACCAGCAAAGCTTAGACGGGGCATGAAGAACTGTGTCCTCAGAGCCCAAGGCGTCCTGTTTCCTACAGGCAGTGACCTGGAAGGATGCCAGTGTGTCAGAAAGAATGATCAGGAACAGTTTCTGTGAGGTAGAGCAGAGAAGAAAGACACATGGGAGACCAGAGCTCAGAGAGCCAGAAGCTCCAGGATGGTTTATAGGGGTCAGCCTGTGGGAACACAGCATAGGACAGTGGCAGGCAGAGTGAGGAAGCTGGGCTCCACAGATACAAATCAACAGCACAGTGACCATGCCCGGCACCCCAATCTGTCTGTCTATCAGGGACTTTGTCTTCACAAATGTCCCTGGCAGCTTCTGGACAACTGATTATTCTTTTCTTGTGCATAACAAACAAACATTGAGCAACTGCACACTTGGTAAATGGTCTGCTTGAAAAAAGTGGTGAAGCAACCGAGATCGATGGACTTTTTTTTTTTTTTTTTTTTTTTTTTATTTTTTTTAATTCAAACTATGTCAGCAATTAGCCAGTGATGGCTTGACCTGCTCATGGGTCTGGTGTTCTTTCCTCCCCAAACCCCAACATTGTGCTTTAAAGATGAAGATAATTTTGGACAAATTTAATTACTTTTTTCTCTAAATAAACTCAAAAGGCTTTCCTCAATCTGTTAGGTTACTAGACCTTATCCATGAGTTTTTTGTTTTGTTTTGTTTTGTTTTACAAACTACCTAATTTTTTCATAAAGAAATTTGGGGCTTGAAAGCCGTCCCAGGCTCACTGTGTGGCCGGGTCCCTGAAGATGAAAGCTCTATTCTCTGAGACCTCTCTCCACGGCTCAGTTGGTTCCCAAGCCTTCCCAATGATGCACCTTTCTGGATTTGGCTATAGTTATTTCATGGATTACACTACAGGCCATGGCAGTCCCGGCCCCTGACCCCCTCCCCTGCCGTTTTAACCTAAAATAGTTTCCTTAGCCTTTGCTGGCAGGTTTTTTGGTTTTTTTGTTTTGTTTTGTTTTGTTTTGTTTTCAATTGAAAACTTTGCCCAACACACATTCGTACAAACTCACCCAATAAATCTGTGCTTTCAAAAAGTAACGGTTCAGCTAATGTTTTCTGTGAAAAATGGTCATGGTCTACATATTCACCCACTTCTGAAGAAACAAATCTCTCAGTGTTTCCTAGGAAGAATTCTTTCCTTTGTCAGGCTCCATATTTGAACAGAGAAAAAAACCCAACCTTTTGACTAATATTGATCCCATGGCTTTACTATCTCAAAGCCCTACAAAGGGCATGGTTCACTCATCTTAAAGCTGAATAGCATTGATAATTGGAATTGAGATTTATGCTTCTGTTCATCATGAGTGTTTTCTAAGAACCTTAGACTAACCCTCTCAGTAGCCCTAGACTAAGGGGGGCACACATGAAAGAAGCCTCATGAATATTAAGTGGTGCCTTTCAGGACCCTTATGTCTTTGCTAGGGCACGAGAATTATGTCACTTTTCATGTGTAGTTCATTAAGGTCAGGTGTTGAGCCCTAAGGAAATGGTCTCTATCACAAAAATACAATTTTAACATGTTCAAGTTAAATAGTTATTTCATTTTTTCATCAACTTCCATGTGTCCAGAAGCTAAGTAGACACAGTCACAGGGAGAATCCAAAGTAAATATTTTTACCCACAATCTAGTGAACTATGGTCTCACATGTGACAAGACAAACCACCAAGATAACATACTTCAGAAACAGAGGGAAGAAAGCTCAACCAGTGGACTGCTAATCCAATCAGCGTATTGCCTATGGGCGTACTTTTATTTTCATACAAAGATTAAATTATTTTAGTATAAATATTCTGGAAATATTGTATGGAGTATTTTTATCTGGTTATTCATATGGTTTTATTATTGATCTGTTTTCAGATCTGATGTCTAAAGTAAGAAACTCGCTTGTCTTTACTAGTTTTGTTTACTTTGAATAAACTTCGAACCTGGTGCATGGTTCCAAAGTTAAGGTCATAGGTTACTGTGGATAGAATGTAAGATGTCTCCCATAGGTTTATGCATTTGAACAATTGGTCCCCAGATGGTGGCAGTGTTTAGGAAGGTTGTAAAACCTTTAGGGGGTGGGGCCCCATTGGAGGGAGTAGGTATGAGAGTAAATTTAAAGGTTTTACAGCCTGGTGGTGTACACTTCCTGTCTGTTTTCTACTTCATGACTGGGGATATGGTGTGTCCACCTGGCCTCCTTCTCTTGCCCCCTATGCCTTTCCCAACACAATGGGATGATCTCCTCCTAATTTAGAATAGACCTTTCATCCCTTAAAGCAACATTCGGTCAGATATTTGGTTATAGCAATGAGAAAAGTAACGTAGAAAAAACGGTATCGAAAAGTGAGGCTATTGCTATGATAGACCTAACTGTGGGGTTCTTAAATTTGGGGAGATATTTTGTAGGAGGAATGTGGAAGAATTGGGAACGTTGAGTCAGAAAAGTCAGAGACTGCTGTGAGCAGAGCTCAGTAGGTCATTCTGGTGGGAGTTTGAAAGACCACAATGTTCAAAGAATTGTGGGGGACTAGATCATGAGGTTTCAGAGGGGACAGGGACTGGGTCAGAGGCCATGCTTGCTACATTTCATCAGAGACTCTGTCTACAAATTTCCATGTCCTGAGAACCCAAGTGTGGCTTCAACAAATAATGACAAAATAATGACGTGGAAGCCTAATCCATACAGGAAACCAACCATAGGATGTTGAAGATTTCAGTGATATAGCTGCTAGGGAATGCTGTGAGCATGGAGAAGAACTGGTTCAAAAGAGAAGGTGTACATACTAGAGATGGAGGGGGTAGAGACAGCTAAGTGATTTGGACTCAGACAATTCCCTCAAGAAAACAAGATGCCAGATAGGGAGCAGCAGGATTTGGTGTTCATCTTGCTGGGTTTTGGTCTTACTTTGGTGGTATCTTTTCTTGCTATGATACAATTCCTCTCTTTCAGAAAAAGAGTATTTGGTTCATGCCACTGTATGCTCAAAGTATGCCATTTGCTCTTGATTTTTACAGGGGGCTTCAGTTCAGAGATTGCCTTTGTCTCTTAAGAGACTGTGTTTTTGAGCACTGTTGGGACTGTTGAAGACTATGAGAGCTTCTGAAGTTGCAAGCAGTGCCTTTGGCATCATGAGATGGCTATGAGCTTGTGGAAGCCAGCTGTGCAATGTTGTCATTTGAATGTGAAATGTACCCCACTATGTGCATTTGAAAACTTGGTACCTTGATGGTGGCCCTGTATGGGAAGGTTGTCGAACTTGCATAGGTGGATCCCTTGTAGAGGAAGTGGGTCATTGGGGGCTAAGCCTTGATATTTTGTAACGTATCTGTGCTTCCTATTTACTCTTTGATTCCTGACTATAGATACAATGTTACCATCCATCCTTTTGGTCCCATTGCCAAATCTTCTCTGCCGTGATGGAGTGATCTCCTCAGACTGAAAAACTAAATTCTGAATATTGCTTTTTGTCAAGTATTTTGTCATAGTAACAAGAAAAGTAACTGATGCATAGGTCTTCTGTGAGGCTGGGGTCAGTTCACCCATCTGGGTTAGGCAGACACTGCTGCCTTTCTTAAATATAATCAGAGGGGAAAGCCCTGTCTGGTTCTTGACCCAGAGAAAAAAAGGATACTGTACTTCTATCTAGTAGTCTTCAGTTTAGATCAACTCCAATCAGAGTTCAGATGCTTGGGTTGCAGAATTTTCAAACTTTGAGAGCCTCTGGGCTGCTAAGGTGACACCCAGGCACTGATAGGTGACTGGATATCTGCCTCACCCCACTTTGCTTTAAAGTGGGTTATTCATTGTTCTTTCTCTTTGCAATCAGAGTAAGCATTGCACCCTCTGTGTTTGTTTCCATCATCCCCTGCTACTGACCAATTGCTTCACGCTCCTCCTTTGTGCTTGGCGAATGCTGGCCCAGACTTATCCAAGAAAACCAACAGTCTCTGCTGCCAACCCAACTGGATGAATTAACCCAAGTTTCAGGGGTGACCTGTAACTCTAGCCCTGGTGCCATGCCTCACGTTCTAGGCTTGCACAAAGAAGGCCAAGTAGGTAGCAAAGTCAAGTGAGTTTTACACACTTCAGACATCAGATTTGGGAAGGATCTGTGAGTGAAAACAGCAAGTCACAGTTCAGAGTTCTATCCCTTAGTCATCCTAAGCTATACCAGGACCTTTGTACTTCTAGGCCCATCCAGCACAAAAGATATTCCCACTCACAGAAGGATTTTCCTCTATCATGCTCTCTAAAATCATATCTCTGTTGCAGGTGGTATTTTGCTACTTATCATATTACATGATTTCTTTCCCTCGTAGCAGTTCAGAACAAGCCAGTAAGCAGAGTTCCTCCAAGGGTTCTGTTTCAGTCTCTGCCTCCACATACTTGACTTGAGTTCCTACTTTGGCTTCTCTCAGTGGATTGTGACCTGAGATATGTAAGGCAAATAAACCTTTTCCTCTCTATGGTGGCTTGAATGTGCTTGGCCCATGGGAAGTGGCATTATTAGGAGGCCTGGCCTTGTTGGAGTAGAGTGGCCTTCTTGGAGTGGGTGTGGCCTTGTTGGAGGAAGTGCATCACTGTGGGAGTGTGCTTTGAGATCTGCCCAAAGTGGAAGAGACTCTGGCTGCCTGCAGAAAACAGTCTCTTCCTGGCAGCCTTTAGATCAAGATGTAGAATTCTCAGCTGCTTTTCCAGCACCATGCCTATCTGGATGCTGCCATGCTTTCCACCATGATGATAATGGACTGAACCACTGAAATTGTAAGCCACCCCAATTAAATGATTTCCTTTTTAAGAATTCCCATGGTCATAGGGTCTCAGCAATAAGAACCCTAACTAAGCAACTCCCTAAGTTGCTTTTGGTCACTATTTTATCATAGAAATATGAACCCTTAGAGAGAGGGTGTCTGAGCATATTATTTGAGTTTATATAGCATCAAAGATTAATAAAAAGATACAACAATAAGATTGTTGGGAAAGAGAGACAGCTGGCCTACCCACTCTAGAGTTTAAAGAGTAGAATATGACCTAGAAGGGCCAGGCATAGGTTCCCAGCAATAAGGGAGAAAACAAAGGGAGCAAGGATGTAGAGAGGCCAAGGGACACAATTAAAAAAAAAAAAAAACCAAAGATGCAGGTTGTTGTCTTTTTTTTTCTTACTCTAGACCTAGACAAATCCAATGACTATGGAAGCAAATGAGTATATTCCTGTGTGTGGGCAGAGGCTGTCCCTGGTCCATCCCTCATCACAGGATACCAGTCTGCAATCTGAGACTCTACTATCCCCTGAAACCTTGTGAACACACACGCAAGGGTGTGTTCCCTGGCTCTGTAGCAAGGAGGGATGGAATGGAGCAGACACATCTGTGTTGGATCAGACAGCAGGTCCAGACAACAGGGAAAACCATTTCACAGGCACAATAGACCTTCGCTTAGAAGGAGATGGTTGCTAGGAGGGCTTGGTCCACACTTTTGTCACAAAGAATTCCAGCCTCAGTCTCATCTCTAATTTAGAACCTTTGTCCATGTGCTTGTAGAAGACTCTGACCTTCTACAAGGGGGAAATATGGAAAGCATTTTTTTTAAATAATAAAAGCCTTCAGAAAGTAAACATGCTCAGTACAGTTAGTCTGCTATGCAGAGCAGCAGCAGCCAGTCCCACATTTGAGAATTCCCACATTGAGTCCTTGAGGGAACTAGTCCTTGAGTCTGAGTCTTTACCTTCCTATCTTCCTATAGACGCATACCAGTGGGGTGCTCAGAAGAGCCGGTGTGTTGATAGTGCCATGCTGAAATGTCACATTTCATTACCCATTGTTGAACATTCTCAGAAATACCTTGTTCCTAGAACCTTAGTACCCAGCAACTGCCTGAGAGCCTTTTAGTAGTCCATCCTGATGGTACCAAGTTATTAGGGGCATTAGCTGTGCATCCACCGGCTGCCTTTTATATATTAGTCTTAGCCTCTTAGCTTGTGATGGGCTCTTTGAAAAGCAGAGTGATCCTAAGCTGTGGCTTGACTGCTGGTGTCACAAGAACACTGGAAGCCCATTGGGCAGCCTGCACTTGCATCTATTTTTTGCTCCCATTTTCTCTGTTGGAGAACACCTGCAAAGACATGCTTTGCTCTGTGCCTTGGACAGTGACTCTTATCACAAAGCAGACACATAGCAGAGGGGATGGCAAACATTGTCAAGTCCTCTTACCATCATCCCTGTTTCTGAAAGCCTCAATCGTGTGTGCTTCCCTGCCTTTCTCTTTCTCCCTGCCATGCTAATGATACAGGACTGGGGGTGTTAGGCAGTCCACCCTACCCTGCCTCCTTGATGGGCTACTTACCACTGCAAGTGTTTCCATTTAAGAAGTAGACCGGACCCTGTTGACACCACAGCCATTTGATTTGCTTTCAGATGTAACAGAGTCTGCGGTGACCCTCAGCCAGTCTAGTCAGATTGACCCTTTGGTCCTCCACTGAAGAGTTAAGCTAGGGCCGTGTGGAGAGTCATCCCTGGCTTCCAGGCTGCAGGCTGCAATAGCTGACCATATTAGGAGTGCATGAAGGGGAGATTTGGTTCCCGGTGCAGCAGGAGACTTCTGTCAGGCTGAATTGCAGGAGCTATATTTAGCGCCAGACTCTGGGGAGCAGCAGCTTCAATGTGGGAGTGGGTTGCTGGAATACAGATGTGTAGGGGACCTCTATGCCAATCTCCAGGAAGCTTCAGATTGATGCCTCTGGGGGGGGGGAGGGAAGCAGACAGATGGACAGACAGACAGACAGACAAACACTTTCTTTCTATCTCCTCTCAGTTGTCTGGGCAGCATTCTTTGCTGGGAGAAAGTGATTCAGTCCCTTTCAGCTCTGTTGCTTTTTTAGTGAGGAGAAAAAGCACCCTAACTATTGAATGAATCATCTCTCAGAAGGTTGTAAACCATGATTTTTCTCCTCAGCTTCCCCCCCTTTCCTGTATCCACTCAACATGATTTGTGCAGTCACCTTGTGTGATGTCCTCCCTTAGGAACTAGAAGGACTTAACTCCCTTCTTAGGAAGGACACGAACCTTTAGTAATAGGAGGATCATCTTTAGGTCACAGTAGCCCTAGGCCTAGCAATGGGGTTTCTTTATACATGTAGTCCTAGAAGAAGGAAGGACATAGTGTGTATAAATTGATTTCACAGGAGTCCATACACATTCACACAGATTTTGATGAGAGCAAAAATTAAGGAAATGTTATCTTACAGATATGTAAAAGTAACTTGTATTTGCTTAGTGTAATTGTCGTCTCCAAGGCTCACTGCCTCCCTTTGCTAACCTAGACCTAGTTCTGGAAGCTTCTAGCCTCCGTACAATCTTATCTAGGCCTAGAATGTTTCAGCCTCTGAGACTTACTGCTGAATAAACTCACCCTTTCTAGCTCTTTCTGAACTCTGCTTGGCTAGATTAACTCAGATGTTCTGGTTCCAAACTTTTCTCCATGGTGATTGATTCAAATTGCCTTCTTTCTTGGTCTCTCCTTAGTTACTTTGTTTAACATCAAACTAACTCTAACAATATGTTCTAATCTTCTGTCTCTTTCTCATTCCCTGGATCATTCTGTCTTCATCTGTGTCTAGCTTGTTCTGTCTCTTCAACCTGTATCTCTATAACTGTCCAGGTAAAACTGCCTTCTCTCTCTTTCCTCTCTCCTCTCTCTCTCCTCTCTCTTTCCCCCCTCTCTGCACTGCTCTCTTAAGTAGCTTCCCTTTCCTCTCTCTTCTAGTGAGAGTTGAACATATCCTATTCTGTCAACTCTTTACCTGATTCATCGCTTTGTCTGCCACACTATTAGACATCATTTTCAAACATGGGTGCTTCCTTCTACAAACTAAACTTACCTTCACCGTTTGGGATTAAAGGTGTATACTAAAGACATGTCTGTATTCCATACAGAGGAATTAAAGGCGTGTGCTAAGTCTGAGCCACACTGCAACTAAGAAACAGTTTTTGTTTTTCAGTAAATAATAAAATCTCAGGTTTACAGTATGATCAAATATCCTGCAGCACTGATAATATGAGTACATTCAATGATGCTGAAGTAATGTTTCAAGGATTTCGGTACCTGTGATCTCAGAGTAATCTGTTTATCACAGTCTTTTGCTCCAAACCACTCCCTAAAAATTTACCACTTCAACTCAATCAGAGTTTATATGAACGGGAGGCAAAGGCTGTTTTTAATTACAATTCCTGGGAAACCACTGAACATTTAGAACACTAGATTCTCATATTTGTGTTTACTGCAAAGCCACTTAATTTCTCCAAATTATCTCATAGTCATAAATAAAAAGCCTTAGGCAGAATATTATATAAGCATGAAGTTTGGCTTGGAAAGTTCCTTTGAGTAAAAAGCCAAAGGCCCTGCTTGTTGAGCTACTATCCACCAAAGCTGGAATCCTTTCTCTTTAGAGACTCAGCTAGGAAGAAATGGTTGAGCTGTTTGGATGGCTTTGGTTAAAGCTAACAAATTGCAGTCAAATCTGATGCATACACGTATGAGCATTGTAGAAGAAAAGAATCTCAAGGAATTCAACCGAGCCACAGACTTCCTCATCGGCTATAGTGAGACCAGCAGTTACCTTCCAGTGAAAAAGTTCTAGCAAACAATAGGTGGGTATTGTGTCCAGAGAGAGAAATAAAAGCTAACCACAGTCCACTGAGTCAGTCTAGAGGGAGCCAGAGAAGCTGGGCATGGGGTAGAGATCAGAAATGGCAGCAGATTCAGTGAAAGAGAAAAGAAAGGCTGAACCTTATGTGCAGACATCAGGAGGACCCCTGGGAAGAAGCTAGGATCTGGAGGAGATCCAACCAAAGCTTGCCTCAGCAGGCAGATGGAGTGTGGTGTGGTTGACCTCCATGCACAACATGGCCACAAAACCGGCTTAAAATTGGTTTGTAATATTGTTCTCTGAGATTGAAAGACCCCAATCTGCAGAAAGCTCCTTATCAGGAAGGCAAACAACTCAAAATAGCTTTTAGGAAGTTCCTAAAACTGACCAGAATGACTAGAACCGCTCCCTGCTAGTTAAACAATAAAAATGGACACCTCCTCTCAGACAAAACACAGAATCAAGTTACAAAGAAGACTCTAGGGCCAGACAACTTCCCAGAAGGAGCAGAAACAGGCCAAGCTGCCTGGAAGAGCTTTAGAACAACCGAGTCACCTGGAAAACATACTCTCCACTCTGTGGTGCTACTTACAGGCTGTGCAGCATGCTCCTGGTTCCCAGCTTTGTGAGCTGTCACCCATACTGGGATGAGCTTTTCAGTAATGCCACTGTCTTTAAGTTACACATGCGTGAAGGGACTCTAGCCAGCCCAAGCATGTCAAACAAGGCTCTGGCAGGCCTTGCCCTTCCCCCAATTCCTACTACCTTGCTAAAACACAGACAAGAAACAAACATCAGCAGAAAATATTAGATTGCATTTCTAAAGCTAACCCCAAGGTCTAGTCCCTTATTTGTCCACTTCCTCCTGAGGCTGACTTCTAAGGTCCAGTTATCAAAGTATTGAAGTCCAGCAATCAAAAGCCCCCTTGGGCTCCTTAACTTGCCCAATTAAAATTAAACACCTCATCGTAATATGGGGTTTCCCCTTTTACCTTTATAAACCTGCCTATGGGCTACATCTGTCTCTTCTTTATCCAGAGGCAGTCCTTTATCTGCCTCCAGATCAAACACCCCTTCCTCCTCTCCCTTAATCCCTTCCCTTTCTCCCTCATCCTTTATTGCCTGTCTTAGTCTCTAATTCCCTTCCCTTTGTCCTTCTGGGGCAAATAAACCTCCTTTGTGCTGAGAACTTGGTCTTGGGGGTCCTGAGCCTACTGCTCCTTTCAGTGCCTCTGTGGGTAACCCCCCTAAACTCACCAGTTTGCCAAGCTAGACTTGAGCAGAATTGTTTCTCTGGTTTCCCGTTGCTCTATCTATCTGGAGTGAAATAGAGACAGACTCATCAGGGAAAGCAACAACACATGGCAAGGGGAAATGGAGAACTCCCGGAATTTCTCTAATGTAGGAGGTGGTGCAGGAGAGTGAGGTTGGCTCCTTCCCCTGAAGGAGCAGACTTCTAGAGGCGGGCATATGCTGCAAGGTAAAGGAGGCGAACATGAGGCAGACACGGAAGCACTGAGCAGACAAAATGCTTAAGATCTCCAGACAAGTGTGAGACATAAAATAGTTGGTGAGGATCTAGCTTGCAGAGACTTGCAGATCACAGTCTCGAGGGTGGTAGACAGAGTTTGTGTCTTCCTCGACACACGTTGTGCACCCTGATGAGCATACCACACTCATATATCCTCAACAAGAGGAAACTGAGGCAGGAAGAGGTACTTGAGTAAGGCACATCTAAACTCTAAAGCTTACCTTCAAATTTAACCATGCTTGTTCTTCCAACATTCAGAATGCTACAGCTTTGGGGACAATTTGAGGTTTGATTTTGAAGGAAAGAAGCATTCTCCTTTTGAGCTTTAATTTCCCCTACACATTGAATCTGATAGTGCTGCTTATCAAACACCAGTACTTACCCTCTACAAGCTACCATGCTATGTAGTGGACCACAGGGAAAAGTTAGACATAAGTCCCCAAGGAATACCATGGTAGATGATTGCACAAATTGTCATGGGCTCATGCTCAGAGAGCTGAGTGTGAAGTACAGCTGGGGATGAAGACAATCAGAGTGGGCTCAAGTGAGAGCATTTGAGGAAGCCTGAAGGAACAAGCTTCCAGGAAGATGAGGAAAGGAACGCAAGTGCAGGTGAAACACGGACCATCAGAAACTTCAAGGGACATTTTCCTACAAACACTGAAACCAGAGTATTAGGAAGCAAATCCAGGAACATATACTGACACCTTCCTATAAACCTATATGTGTTTGTGTAAGGGGGTTAGAATCCACTGAATTCTCAACTGGTGCTCCCACAATGTCCTTGGTCAGAGCCAGCAGCGGTGACTCTGTGACCTGCCTAACAAATTGACAAATTATAACTCTGGGAGAGTCCCCAAAAAAACAGCCATCAGATCTTGATAAGATCTGGATAAATCAGGAAGGCTGTAGCACTGTCCTACAGGGTCACACCTGACCTTCAGGATGGCTAGATATGCCGTCCCCCGCTCTGAAACGCTCACAATGACAATTTGTCTCCACTCTCCCCTGGATTTCCAATTTCCTTCTTAACCTATGAGAAGCTGATTAAATTAAGCACTATTGACATTCAGGCTCTTAAAATAGAAAACTCACTTAAAAAGGATCAGCCACCAGAATAACACAGTGTCCAGTGTCACCGCTGGCTTCTCATTTGTAGTTGACATCATTTTTTTTTTTTGTAGTTGTAAAGATTAGACAGTTTTATGTAGGTAGCCATAGAGTGGTAGGTCTCCTCTGCGTTCTACTCTGGAGCTTCTTAGTGCCTGGCTGAAGAAGGACACAGAGACAGATGGACTAATTATAAGTTACATTCTAGAGGGAAACCCTAAATGATAGCTAATGATGGCCAGGGAGTATGCTATGCTTCTGTGGTTGAACATTTGTCTCATCTAGGAGGATGAGCTCTTCTTAGTCTCTCTGTGTTCCAAATTAACCTAAGCCTGCTCTTCAACCTGGGTGGTAACCACATTTTATCATTAGTAAGAAAATAGAATCTACCTGATGTTTGGCTGTGGGACTCTAAATCTGTTTCCACTAGATGGTGAATGAAACCTTTCAGGAGACAGTTATGCTAGGTTCCTCTCTGCATGTAAAGCAGAGGATCATCAATAACATCAGAAATCTGTTCTTGTACATAGGCTATGTCTCAAGCTGGACTAGCTGTTGGTTGGCAGTTCCCTCAATCTCTGCTCCATTTTTTTACCCCATGTATTTTGTAGGCAGGACACATTTGGGATTGAAGGTTTTGTGGCTGAGATCATGTTCCCCTCCCTCCTTGAAGTCCTGCCTGGACAGGGGTAGCTACTTCAGTCTCCGTATTGTATCCCCCTTGTAGAAGAGTGGGGGATAGGATGGAGGAAACCAGTGGGGTCAAGGACACCACAAGAAGACCTACAGACTCAACTAACCTGGGGCCATGGGGGCTCACTGAGACTGAACCACCAACCAGGGAGCATGCAGGGGCTGGACCTAGACTCCCCACCCATTCATAACAGATGTGCAGCTTGGTCTTCATGTGGATCCCCTAACAATTGGAGTGGATGCTTCTCTGACTCTGTTGCCTGCCATTGGATCCCCTTCTCCTAACTAGATTATCTAGTTGGGCCTCAGTGGAAAAGGGCTACTGGCCTGAGTCCTACTAAGACTCAATGTCCCAGGGTGGGGTAGTACCCAAGGGGGGCTTCCCCTTCTCTGAGGAGAAAGAGAGATGGTAAAGGAGGAGGGATGGTTGCAATTGAGATGTAAAGTGAATAAATAAATAAATTTTTAAAAACAAGAAAAGAAAACACACTCTAGTCAAAGAAGTGATTTGACTTCTTTCTCTGTACTCCACTGGAATCTTTTCTTCTTTCCAAAAATTTTAATCTGTTTGTTTTCTTCTAAAACAGGGTTTCACTGTATAGCCCTGGCTGACCTGGAACTCACTCTGTATACCTCAAACTCAAAGAGACTTGCCTACCTTTGTCTCCTCTGTGCTAGTATTAAAAGCGTGCACCCCTGTCACTCACCACTGGAAACCTCTTTGAATCTCTTTGAATCTGTCTTCAGAAAACACACAACAGGGATGGACCTAAAGTGTGTGATTTCTAACTTCTAAGCAGGTTGTTAATCCATCCCAGAAACTCTAGTTTATTCATCCCTACTCAATCCCACAGCTTCTCAGTATTCTGTGCTCTCTCTTCCTTCCCTTGGACCTACTTCAATTTCTAGGTGTAATCTTATGGATGGCCTCATGTCTTATTTTCCAGTGGTACAGAAAGCTGAGACAACCTAATAGGACCTCTACAGGTACACAAGGATGGACGGGCTTGTCACCACCATCTAGGTGCCATATATCCTGTCCTGTTCACTCATGTGTCTACCCTCTTGAGTGAGGTCAAACTTTTCTATTGTTCCATAGATCCTAACTTCCTCCAGATACTCATTGGCATGGATCAGATATTCAGCTCACTCATCTGTCACCAACCTATACGTCCCTCTCTACCACACTGCATCCAGCCACTTACAGATGTACATCGCTTCTGTTAAAAAAAAAATGACAATAGCATGGTTCATGCCTTTGTCTTCAGGGAAGTGGGGGCAGAAGGAGCAGGAGTCAATGCTGGCATCTGCTACACAGAGAGTTGGAGGCTAGCCTACATAAGATTCTGTTTCAATAAGCAAAACGACGAAAAATAAACCCTGACGTCACTTTGCCTGACTATCCCTCACAGTGCCCCTCTTTCTATGTCAAGTTTCTCGGTAGATATACCTATTCTCATCATCTATAATTATATTCTTCATTCTCTCTTTAACCCCTTCTGGTCAGACATTTCTGTCACTAAGCCAAGAACATATTCTTATCAAGGTCAATTGACGAACAGTTCCTAAGGCATTTAGACAGAGGCTCCTGCCACACTTCCCTTGAGAATTTGCTCATGCTTTTTCCCTTGAGGTCTTTGCTTCCCCTGGCACCCAGGACCTCACCCTTGTTGGCTTTCCCAACTGTCCCTCTGGTGGCCACTTGTCAGATCCCCTTTCTGGTTCTTATTTATCGCCCCAGCCTTAGGCACTGGGGACACACTGAGCTCAGTACATTGACCTCAGCTGTTTTGCTTTTTATACTCACTTTGTTGGTGGCCTCATCTGGTCTCAAGATTGTAAGTTTTATGCGATGTGCTCTGATAGTTCCCAGCGTCCAAAGCCCTTGGTCAAGCTCGACTTTCTTTGATCTCACAAAGAGCCTGCATCCAAAGCATCAACGCATTCCGTTGGCTTGCACTCCAGAATGCTTCCAGGATCCAGTCTCTCTTGTCAACTCTCTGCTGACATCATGCCAAGTCACTGACAACTACTGACTAGATTATTGTAGTAGCTTCCTAGATGGCCTGGCTACTGTTCTGGCTTCTCTCGAGTCTGCAGCTATGACAGCAGCCAAATGAACAGCTCGACACCCAAGTCAGAACATGCACGCTTTCCTAGCTCAAAAGCTTCCCAGCATTTCTCTGTATGACATGGGATAGAAGTCAAGGTTCACCCTCTGCTGGCCAAACAGACCCCATCTGTTCTGCCCTACTCTTTCTGCCCTCTCCAGACACTCTTTTCTAGCTTCTCTCAGGCTGCTTTTTGAGTTTCTTGTTCCTTCCCAATGCACATTCTTGCCTTTTAAATTAGCTTTCTTTCTGCCTGAAAAGCCCCATCCCAATCCCAGGTATCTTCTGGCTCCTGTGACTCATCCCTCACTTGAAGGTTTTTACTGAGTGTCCCTATTTCTATTTCTTTCTAAGTGGCCTCTCTAAAATTCCTCCCAGACTACTCTGCACACACTTCTTGATCCCTCTGCTTTATCAGTCGTCAGTTTACTGTGCCTTTTCACTGAATATACTTTATGTATTTATCTTATTGTTCATCTCTCTCCAGAAGCTACATTCCACAGGGCAGGAATTTCATCTTTAGTATTTCAACCACCACCAAAGCCTTTGGTGCCTACAATCCTATCTGATTGATATTTGCTGGAAGAATAGGGTCTAAAGTCTACAACCACGTGGATGGCCTATACAGAGAGTGGGGATAAATGGGGCTCATGTTAGTCACTACCTCCTCCCCCCTTCCAGCTCCCAGTGATTGTCTGACTTTGCCTGAATTTTTCCAACTGTACATAGGGAATCAAACTCTTCAACTTCATTTATTAAGTCAAAAAGCTAACCTGTGTGAAGCACTTAGAATGAAGCCTTGGGCAATAGAAAATGCTCAGTAGATGCTATCAATCATTGTTTTTATCTTATTAATCAGAATCATCAAAATGCTCATTTATCTGTTTCAATGCTGTCATCTTTTTTCTTTGTTTCTTCCATGTTACTATCTATGGTTCTCTTCTCATCTTTGTTGGCTTGTTTTCTTTCAGCAGACTTCTACTTAAAAATGGGTACCCTAGATCTCAGGGCTGGATCCTCTACTTTATATGTCTGCCTGCCTATCATCTATCTATCTATCTATCTATCTATCTATCTATCTATCTATCTATCCATCCATCTATCTATCATCTATCTATCCATCCATCTATCCATACATCCATTTATCTACCTATCTAGCTATCCATCCATCCATCCACCCACCCACACACCCGCCCACAAACCCACCCACAAACCCATCTACCCACCCATCCATCCATCTATCTATTCATCTACTGTGTGTGTGTGTGTGTGTGTGAAATGAAAAGAAACTGTGTTTCATCAATGCCTAACAACTAATACTGTTTGTGTTGGTGACTTCTAATGTCTGTTTGCAGTGCAGGATCCCTGCCCTTCATTGCTAACTGAGCCTTCCTACGGCAGTCTTGAGATCATTGCCTGGGTGTCTTTAGAGACTCACATGGCTGTCATGATTTTAAGTCATGGCTACAGGTTCTTTGCTACATTTCTTCTCCTCCCTCTGAGTGTGAGCTAGACTTAGTGACTTGCTTTTAATGAAAAGAAACTGTCAAAAGTGATGACACATAGTTTCTAAAGACTCATTTTGACTTTCTCTCTCTTTTAGATTCACCCATCTTGGGGACCAGTGAGCAGAGTCTGCAGACTCCCCAGCGGCCCCCTGACAAGGGCATGGGTAAGCTCTTGCTCACAGCTGGTGAGGACTGAGGATGCAAGACACTGAGACAGGCCTCTGATGGCAATGGTGACAGTATCCCTTGTTATGTGGAAGGCAGTGTACTGGGGGCCCTGTGCTAGAGCCACTCAGTTAGCTGTGTCCACTTACCCCTGTGGAACCCCAGCATATGTGATTGTTCTGTTAAATCGCTAAGTTCTGTGGAAATTACTTGTTAAGAAGTCTCCAACAGTGTCAAGTCTCAACAGTGACTATGGATTTGTCTGTTTCGCCTGTTACCTCTCTTGAATTTTCGTTTTATGTATTTTTAAAGTCTTTTCTTCATCTCTCTCCTCTTTATGGTATGTGAACTGTGTCACATTGTTTCTGTTTAGGGGCCTTTGCTCTTTCCAGTCCTATCCCAGGAACCTCTGTGTCTACCAGTTCATGAGACTGGCACGTACCTCTCCAGATCAGGGTCAGTTCAATTGTTGACATGCCTTGTCTGACCATCGTGTAAGATAGACATGCACAGCCCCCCGTGACTCTCTAGGCTGATTCTCTGCTCGTGTTCTTCACAACGAGGATTGTGATCTTGTGAGTTTTGCTGATTCTTTTTTGTTTTTTCTCCAGTTATTGGGCTACGAGGACAAGCAAGTGTCTGATTATTTCCATTCCAGGCTGGTGACATCCTTGACACAGGGAAGAAGCCTCACACGCTCTTGTTGTCTGAGAGGATGTGGAGTACATGATGAAGAAGTTGAATTCTGTCCTCTGGATCAAGTTGTCTCAGCGGTCCCGAAGCTGTCTGATTGTAGAGTGTGGCAAAGAGCAGGGCTATTACCCAGCAGCTGGCATGGCTGAGCTTGGATGGCCGAGCACTGCAGTCTGTGTTTTCTAATGTATTTTACCTGGTATTTAAAGAAACATGGCACATACCATCTAAGCTTAATGTGAACATATATGTGTGTGTTTAAAGAACAACACACTTTCTCTCGGTGATAGAACAAGTTCCAGATGGGACACAGGCTTAATTATCCCCAACATATTAAGGAATGAGTCCACAGCAGGAGAAGCCCATTCATTATGCATAGCCAGGCCTTGTTCAACACTCCTGAACTCTTGCTTAAGAAACCAACTTCTAAACATATGACCTTGCTTTCTTTAGGTACAGGTTACAGGTGGCCTACAGACAAAGGAAGAAGTTAAGAATACTAGAGTTTGCCAAAAGCCTCGACTTTCCATTGGCAGCATTGACCCAGGGTATAATAAAACTTACTCAATGGGACAGTCAAAACCTAGCATTTGGTATTGCATTAGCTCAGCTCTGAACCAGGGATTCCTATAGAACATAGCCTTATTGTTTTTCAGAAATATTGATCAATACACTTCACTAAGATATATTGATTTAGGGGAAAGGAAACAAAATTTGATCTTGAATCCAACTGCACGTGAATTTTCTGACAACCATGAAACAAATAATCAATTTACAAATAATTAAAAAGAATGTTCAAAAAATTAACATGGGTTAAAATGGATCAGTTGAATCTGGCCAGCTTCATTACCTCTTCTGAGTGTAGAGGTCAAAGGAGAGGTTTCTGCTTCCTGTCTGCATTATTGGAAAGGCTGTCCCAGACATTGGATCTTCACTGGAACCTGACCTCAACCAAATCTCCTGGGAAGGGCCGTTGTCTTAGATTACAGGCTGCCCTTCCAGAGCTTCCCTCTGACCTCACCTTGAGACATTTCCTTCCTCAACTCACAACTTTCTACCCTGTTCCTTTCTCTTATTCTCCAGTCCTCTGCTGCAAGCCAGCCTGCCCTTAAGCAAACATGTACTGCTATGATGAAACACCGTGACCAAAATCTAAATGGAGAGGAAAGAGTCTATTTAGCTCACACTTCCACATCTTAGTCCATCACTGAGGGAAGTTGGGACAGGATATCAAGCAGAGAAGGAACCTGGAGGCAGGAGCTGATGCAGAGACCATGGAGGAATGCTGCTTACTGGATTGCTCCTCATAGCTTACTTAGCCTGCTCTCTCTCTCTCTCTCTCTCTCTCTCTCTCTCTCTCTCTCTCTTTCTTTTTCTCTCTCTCTTTCTTTCTTCCTCCCTTCCTTCATTCCTTTCTCTCTCTCTCTCTCTCTCTCTCTCTCTCTCTCTCTTTTTTTTTTTTTTTTTTTTTTTCGAGACAAGGTTTCTCTGTGTAGCCCTGGCTGTCCTGGAACTCACTCTGTAGACTAGGCTGGCCTCAAACTCAGAAATCTGCCTGCCTCTGCCTCTCAAGTGCTGGGACTAAAGGCGTGCACCACCACTGCCTGGCTTCTTTCTTTCTTTCTTTCTTTCTAGAACCCAGGACCACCAGCCCAGGGCAACATCCCTCACAATGTCCTCCCCACCCCCCCATCAATCACTAAGAGCATGCTCCATAGGCTTGCCCACAGCTGGATCCTACGGAAGCATTTTCTCAATTGAGTTGCTCTCCCCTCAGATGTCTATAGTTTGGGTCATGTTGAGAAACTCTCAGGGACATATTGTAATACTATTACTGTGTCATTTTTAGGTGTTCTGTTTATCACTGGAAGACAAAGTCCCATTATGCTTAAAGTCATTGGGATATACTTTGACTTCAGAAATTTTATCTGTCAAATATTTTGTGGATTAGTATATCTGGATCCTGGGGAAGGGGTAGTTTCCTGACAGTGTGATGTGGTAGAAGTATATTCACTCTGGGCCAAGCAGACTGAGATCATTTCTTAATTCTGTCAATTACCAGTAAAATTGCCAAATTATTGAAATTTGCTTACCCTCGGCTAAAGTGAAGATCCTAATGCCTTCTATCCTTGGTTTCTGTAACAATTTAGAGCAATAGACTATAAAGACTCTTGAGCTCCTGACACACAGTAGGAATTCAAATTACCATCTTTCTCCTCTACCTCTGAACCTATGACAAGCCTTCCCTGCTGCTTAGATAACTCCCACAGTAGGAAATGGGTAACTCACACCAGTTGTGGTGGATAGTCTTATGTCAACTTGACACAAGCTAGAGTTATCTGAAAGGAGGGAACCTCAATGCCTCCATAAGATTCAGCTCTAGGGCATTTTCTTAGTAATTGGTGTCGGATTGCCCAGCCTGTTGTGGGTGGGGTCATTCCTGGGTTGGTGGTCCTGGGTTCTATAAGAAAGCATGCTGAACAAGACACAGTGAGCAAGGCAGTAAGCAGCATCCTTCCATGGCCTCTGCATCAGCTCCTGCCTCTAGGTTCCTGACCTGTTGGAGTTCCTGTCATGACTTCCTTCAGTGATGAACAGTGCTATGGAAGTATAAACCAAATAAACTCTTTCCTCCCATACTTTTTGGTTACACTGTTTTGTTGAAGCAACATTAACCCTAACTGAGACATCAGTCATTCCATTGTTAAATGACTCTGGGTAGAGCTGAGATAGGGTTGGGAATCCAAGGGCCAGCTAAGCTCTACAGTGAGTTGAAGGCCTGAGATGCACAGTCAGACTTTGTTTCAGTGAAAAAAGAGAGAAAAACTATAGTTCAGGACAAACTATGGAAGATATTAAGAAGCAACATTTAGCATTGCAGATAATGACTACTGTTACAATGCAGTATTTCAGTTACATTGTAACAAAACTATGCTAAGCTTGGTGGTATAGAGCAAGAACCATTTGGTTATATGCATTAATTTTTTTGGGCCATGAGTTGAGATGACAGAAAAGCTTATATAGTGTGATGCCTGAATATCATCTGATTTCAGATGGGCAACAAGATTGGATAGCTGTTGGGGATTATTTTGAAACAACATCATTAGCTCACCACTGGGCTGGGCTCATTTGGAATTGTTGCCCACAGCATCCTCTGTGTCCTTTTCCATGTAAATGGATGACATGACATCTTCATTTTTAAAGAAAACAAAAGAAATACTACCCAAAAGTACAGGAAGAGGCTGCATGAGTTTACCAATTTGCACCAAAAGATGATAGGCTATGGCCCATTAAAAAGGGGACAGACTATTGGGTTGGCCATTCTTCCTTATGTGACAGATAAAGAAATACTGGGACAAGTTCAAGGAGTGTGCCCAGGCTGGATTAGTGATCTCTTCACATGCCTGACTGAGGACAATTGAACATTGATTTTTACCCTGTAATTATTGGAGGGGCTTGAACTTGACTGTATTTAAGAAGTATGATGATGGAATCACAGAGGGAGGCTATCTAAAAATGGAAGGAAGAGAGGAAAGAAACAAGTGAAATTATCAAATCAAGAAAGACAAAGACCTGAACTAAGACATCAGTCGGTAAATACAGCTTCAAGAATTGTCAGGGGCTATGGGTAGTGCTATTTGAGGAAAATGAATATGCCAGAAATCCAACTGAGTTTGGGAAAAGATAAATTGGCTTTGGAGCACATTGAGCTTGAGCTGCTTAAAGGTCATCCAGTGTAAAGTGCCCAATAGACATTTGGAGTCAAACAGTAGGAGCTCAAAAAAGAAAATGAAAGGCAGTCTTTAGTCTGGTGGTATTGGTTGGTGTCATGAAGTTTAAATAATTGTTTAGAAAGAATATTCAGAGAAGATGCTACTAATATTTTGGCAGTTAACAAAGGTAGAAGTGTTACTAAAACATATGGAAAAATGTTTAGAAAAGCAAGACAAGCATAGGAGCAAACTCATGTCGAAGAGGTCAAAAGGAAAGCCAAAGCCTACGAAGAAGATGTGCATGTGGTACAGGAGGTAAGAAATCGATTTACTTGTGTTCCTTTTCTTGCTAACCTTGAACAGCTGTTTGATAAATGAGTTCTCATCTCCCAATCTCCAAAAAAGAAAACCCAAAAACAAACAAACAAAAAAAATGAGAATAGGTGGGCATCGGATGAAAGAAGTTTTGAGAAAGATGTCTTTTTCTCCTTAAAGCATTTCTTCACATCTTGAATTACTCAGGGCAATTTGAATTGGATGACCAGAGCTTACCTAAGGTAACTGAAGGAAAAAGGAAAAAAAGTATTGGGAGAATATTAATGCATCATCTTATGCAATGTGAAGGCATGGCCGTCAGATCACGGTGCACAGAGAAGTACCAGGTAAACTGGAAAGAGAGCCCACCATTCATTGCAGGGTTCTCTATTTAATTCATCCTCCATTTCTCTTTTTCTGGGTATTGGCTTCATTCTCACCAATAGGCCATGGCCTTAGTGGTAGCACCCAACTTCTATATGGTGAGCTTTTACTACTAGAGTTGGCTAATTATAAAAATGTCCAGTGAGCAAAGGATAAAGAACCATCTCTTGGTAAATACTGATAGAGGCCTGGAATAGAGAAGTTGGGATGCAGTGCTCTATAAAAATGGAGAAAGAAAAGCCAGCATGACACAGCCATGGGTGTTGAGCCTGCACATTCAATTTTAAAGAGGATTTATTTTTCTCAGAAATCTTAGGTTTCCTTCTGCCATGGAGTGTGACTGGTTGTCCTCATTTCTCTAGGCAGCCCCCTTTCTACACATTCTGCCCTGGCATGGTTATTAATAGCATTCCTTCCACTTTCTGAAATGTCCTGAATTGGAAGATAAATTACACGGACATCTTATTTATTGGTTGTGTGGCTCTGAATTGGCCCAAGCACTCGACTTTAAAGGATGGTTGTAATGACAGGTTGTAACCCCTCGAGATAGGCTATTCTTCAAGGGGCACTTTGGTACTCAAAATATAATAGGCATTCAATAGTTGACTCAAGAATGAAATGTTCTACAAAGCCTTTCTCTCCCGACATACTTTATAAAGTTATATTGTCAATGCCTCCAAGTCTGAACAATATTATAGACCAAGCACATAAGGAATACCACAGAATCTCAGAATCTCAGAATCTCAGAGCTAAGCTAAAATCTCTTCAGTCCAACCACCTCTCAATTAGATGGGGAACCCATAGCTTTAGCACTGCACACAAATCTGCTTTATTTCATGGCTGGTCTAAGTTCAGAACCTTCCAAGCAGCAGACATTCAGTAAGTGTTGGAATCTATTTTCTAAGAGCGCTTTTCTTCAGACATATTTCCATCATAGGTATCTGACAGTTCCTGAACACCCTACTCCTGGAAGGTCCGCATGCTCTTTGGAGCAGCCACAAAAATTTCTGTATTAAAATGCCCTTTCCCAGGCTGAGAGTGAGACTCAATGCTAAAGTTCTTTCTTAGCCAAACAGCGTCCTGAGTTTGATCCTCCACACTACACGTGGTCCTTTCTTAGAGTCTGGGGCCATCTTGTCTTCTACAGCATAGTCTGTACTCTTCTTTGACTGTGATTCTATTCTCACATCTGATGGGGTTCCCAGATCCTCTGTCATTCTAACCATTTATGGACACAGTTGTTCTGCCCAAAGACCTCTACGAAAGTGTTCTGAGATGTGTTTTGATCATGGTTTATTTTTGTTAAAAAGTGCAAACCTCACAAGATATAGGAAATTAATTAGATTTCTATTATTATCAAGCTAGGATTGTTCAGACATTTTTAGCCACACCAGACAACTGACTCCTATGTAGTTTCTTACTAATTATTTTTAATTAGATGTAGCCTTGGATTTGAAGCCTAGGTGGAAATCGAAGAGATTTTTCTGCATATGTTTCTACCAGGCCAGCTCTTCTATATCATTTCTTATTTACTTCTTTACTGAATTGAGCTTGGGCTTTGTAGTTCTGTCTGCTGAGTATCAAGGTGTTAGAAGCCACTTGCCTTCCAAGGCATCCAAATATTTTTACATCATTGTTTTGATATCTAGAATCTCTGTTGACTCTCCCTCTTTCATTGTCTTGACAATTTGTAGATGGTGAAGACCTGAAAGAAAGACATGGAGGTGAAGGCAGGACATTGTGAGTTTGAGACAGGCCTTTCTTCCAAAGACAGAAAAGAAAGGAAGAAGGAAAGAAAACAATTATCAAGTGTAAAGAAGCATCTTTTTACAAGACAGTCCCACAGACCGAGGACCTTGTTAGAGAGCTAATAATCTCATAGAGACGCACATCTTACTAAGAAGAAAGCTTTACAACAATTGAAGCTGCTCCTCCATGGATGAGCCACTCTCTGAGAAATTTCCTAGTCATGGGTTGTGTAGACAGACAGAGTAACCATCTGTGCAGGATGTTTTAGGGAAAATTCCGGTGCTGGGTGTGACTTTCAACTACATTTTGTCTGAAAATATTTCCAGCTACTGGATTCCATGGACAAAACACATGCACTATTAATAAGTGTATTGGGATTAAAATCCCATAGCTGAAAGGGCATTATACATTTTCTTCATGAAATATATGACTAGAAATGCATGCATGTGTTCTAGGTATAATAAAATGATCTATATTATGGTGTCAGAAAAATTAAATCATTCTAAGTCCTAGTTATTTTTAATTCCAAGTAGAGTGGGAATATTTAAAAGAAAGCAAAAGGCTTTGAATGCACCTTATGAATAGTCACAATCATCGATTAGGGTACATGCTTCCTGGTAACTATTCAAACCATCTGGCTTCTAATAGAGTTTTAAAATTGTGTTTTGTATTTATTTCTGCTGATGAATTCATCTGACTATTCAGCCATCTAAACTATGACCCTTCTCAAAGAGCTGGTAATTGTAAACTAGCTTATATAATTGTAGCTCCTTAGGAGTAAGAAAGAAAATATGGAAGTTTTAGATCTTCACTTGGATGGGTGACACATTCTGTTCTGTGTGCTCTAACACAGACCTCAGATTTTCCAGATGAAGACACATTTGACTAAATATAACACTTAGTTCCTTACTAGATTATTGCAGTGGCCCAGCTGTCTCAGAGACAAAACAATAGATTTCTATGCCATCACTTAGAAAAAGACATTCAAGCAATTTCAGGTAGGGGTAAAGGAGGCAAGGATAATATTCAAATCGAGGGATATCGTGAATGGTTGTCCTAAATATTATCCTTAGGGGCGATATAAGAAAAGCATTTACAGCCAGGCAGTGGTGGCACACGCCTTTAATCCCAGCACTTGGGAAGCAGAGACAGGTGGATTTCTGAGTTCAAGGCCAGCTTGGTCTACAGAGTGAGTTCCAGGACAGCCAGTGCTATACAGAAAAACCCTGTCTCGAAAAACCAAAACCAAACCAAAACAACAACAAAGCAAGACATTTACAGAGTTACATATTGTTCCTCACTTTTAAGTTAAGTGTATAGCTTTTCTGTCCAGAGAATGCTAATTAGCTAAACTTGAAAAATGACAGTTCAGTTTGTTTCATGAAATAATACCACTGTACTGATCTCTCTAATTTTTGCAGTTCCATTTTAAATAACCAGTTTAACTCTGACTGATTGTATCTCTGAACTTTTGTCTTGAATTGTTCTCACCATTATCTTGTTGGCTCAGGCCAGTTTGACATTGAGAAATGAAAGTGGCTTGGTGGAAGCATGTACATTCTCACAGGAACCACCAAGGATACAAGTGGATTCTCCACGGTGGAGTGATGGAGAGGGCCTAAGACTCTGACACTCTAAGAGTGCTCAGTAGAATGTGTCTACTGGTCATGATGCTGAACAAGGATGTGCAAACATTTTTATAACCTTAGGGGGTGTTTTCTTTCTGTAAAACTGAAAACTCAAGGGCCCACTACAGGATTATTTGGAGTCTTTTTTCTTTCTGTTAATCTTTTCCTCACTGGGGCCGCCCTAATTAGCTCACACTCTCAGAAGGAGAATTTCATTTTCTCACTAGCAGCCAGCAGAATTCCATTGTTAGGTAGAGATAAAGCACTGTGCCTGTGTGTCTGTGTGTGTATGCATGTGTGTGTGATGTCTGTATGTGAATTGTGGATATGAGACCTGTAGGTTCTGATTGAAGTTACTCTATAACAGTATGTGCTTCAGACAGTAGTAACCACACGAAGTAGCAGCTATAAGCAATTTCGATTATATGTGTGTATGTGTGTGTGTGTGTTTGTGTGCGTGTGCTGTGTATCCCCAAGCTCAATGATTTATTGCTTGAGCACTGTTGTATAACTCTGATGACTTAGAACGGCAATTCCACCACAGCCCCCCACCCCTACTTGTCTCTAAAGTTCACACAGCCGAATTGTACATCACAGAAGGAAAACAAAGATGTTTCACTGTTTCACTTGGCCTTGGTATGGTGCCTTGTGAACAGATTTTCATCCAAAGATGTTTTAAGGATAAACTAGGCACAGATGTGCTTAACATAAACTAGGCAAATGAAGGACTTGATATGCCACTGGAGAACAGCCGAGCCACATACAATGACCAAGCAAGAATGAGTCTGTAGTCTTTGCTCTAGAAAGTAAAGAGGGGTTGCAGTAGACTGCAGGTTGATTTAACCTTGACAGTACCTTCTGTGTCTAACTTTGAAGACACAGGCTAGAGGATTCCAGCTTTACATGGTTTCTTAATGGAAGTTTTTGTTCCTGAGCAGAAAAGACTACAGTTTGTGGATATAAGCTACAAAAGGTTATGAACCATTGATGTTTGACTTCCTGTGAAGGGTAAGACCTTTAAACCTGGCTTAGACTCAGCAAACTGATAAAAAGTGGACCATCTCAGCCTTTGTACACATTAATTCTCCCCCTAGCTGGAATGCCTGTGGTGGTTTTAAATGAGATGTTTCTTTTATACAGATGGCAGTCTCTCAGTGCCTTCTCTAAAAGGGAGCCTGCCTCAGCCTCTGCATCTGCCACTGTGAGACCCACCTGCTCTTAGGAGACCAAGCCATTCAGGAGCATCCTAAGTCCCAGACCACCCACTTGCACTCCCAAAGAGCCTTTCTCTCACCACCCTGTCCTCTCTTCTTTGCTCTTCTTGAAATAGTTGGATATTCTCGAAACCCAGGAATTCCAATTTACACTTCAAGTGTTGCACACACAACATTACCATAGAGATGTAGTCGCTTTTTGATATTGTACTATGGTTAGCAAATAGATAAGAATACTCATTTGTAAAGCATACACATCTCTACTTCTAGTTATATAAGCTCACTTCTATAGTAATAAATTATATATATGTGTATATATATATATCAATTGAACAAATCATAGAGTAAAATTAAGAGTCAATGTTATTTTAAAAAATCTGTTAGTCTGTTTCCAAACACATCCTGTACAGCAGCAGTTCTCAACCTGTGGGTCACAAACCCTTTGTGGTCTAATGGCCATTCACAGGGGTTGCCTAACTCCTGTGCTAGTTACATTACAATGCATACAGCGGCAACATTACAGTGATGAAGTAGCAACAGAAATCATTTTATGGTCAGGGGTCACCACACCATGAGGAACTGTATTGAAAGTTCACAGCATCGGGAACAGTAAGAACCATTGGTCTAGAGGGTTTGCACATCACTTCCGAGATTTCTGACCCTGTGGATCCAGGGTTTGAAATTGTGGCTTCTAACCAATATGCACTGTACATAGATATGGTGTGGAGTGAAAGCTGTAGCTCATGTCCATGGAAGGTACCACACTGTCTTGGACACAGGAAGAAACTGGATGGTGCCTATTTGAATGTACTGCTAATTCTCCACCTCTTCATTGTTTTCTTCCATCAAGCTCTTCTCAAAGGTCTTTCCTTTCCTTTGGACCTGGCCAACCTATTCCCATCATTCAAAACGAAGGCCTGGTCCTTCATCTCCCTCAATTTCTCCTCCTCCTTCTCTTCCTCCTCTCCTTCCTCCTCTTCCTCCTCCTCCTCTTCCTCCTCTTCTTCTCCTTCTTCTTCTCTTCTCCTTCTTCGTTTATAGAAATTATCACCTCTGCTTTTTTCCTTGACATATCTTCTTCATTATCTAGTGTTATATCTCAGGTGACATATTTTCAAACATATATCTCCAGATAGCATGTGAGTTCTTTACTTCCTTGTCTTTGACATAATACCTAACTTTTGTTATATTTACATAGAAATGATTCTGTAAATACTTAGTGAGCCATCCCCTTGACTCAAAAGCATTATAAGTGGACATGGTGTTTTGTGTTTTCACACACACTCAAGAGCAACTCTTCTTGAGTGCCCAAAGACATCCTATTCTCACATTGACCCAGTTTGCAAAATCATTTTCTGTAATTTTTTGAAGGCACTGGAAAATGCAATGTGAAGCAAATCTCTTCAGCATGCACAAAAAAATCCCAGAGCTGTGGTTACAGGATTGCTGGTCTTTTGGCTTTCTCAGACAAAATCATGCATATTTTAGAGTATCCTGTCAGATCAAATCAATGCTATGGAGTCAGACCAAAGAATAAATGTACCTGGTTTGTTTTAAAACAATTGCTTATGAATTCAGTGTTCTTGGGGTCTGGTTAAGGTCTACATGCCGAAGTTCTGGGAACCCCATTCTCTCACGGAACTTGTGTTTTCTTTGGGTGGTTTCTTGGAGTTCAGACCTCAACATATGTGATATACAGATTAAGAATTCAAGAGCATAGGTATTGGCAGCCAAACATAAGAAGGCAGAGTTCATGTAAATAAGACTTCAGGGAAGTCCTCAACATGACTGAGCACTGAGTACATGAGTGTGGGTAATGAGCTCTCTGTTTAATGCAGCTGTACTATTCCAACTCTGGCTCATGCCCATCTAGAGCAAAAAGAAAAGCATTTTCTGATTTAGTAAAGAGGATTTTGGCTCCATGGAGTCCAGAAAGTATTAATATTTGACTTCCTGTTATAAAATTTTATGATTTTTTTCTCATCAAAAACTCAGTAGCATTTTTTTGTATTCTATATGAATGGTGCTTAATAACTGTTGATTTACTGACTAGGAATGGAAGATAAATGTGTTTATTGAAGAAAGGAGATTCGTGTTCTACCAAATAGCCCATTTCCCACTCCACATACATCTTGGCAGAGACTGTCAATCTATTCCATCGATTTTTAAAAGCACCTGAAGAATTGTTTGTTGACTTTGCCCTTACAATAACCCTGAAAGGTAGGATAAGTGGGTCTTATTCATAAACAGGTAGCTCCAGAGAGGCTTACAGGTTCCTAGTCTTCACCTGAGAGAATCTTTCACTGAGTCAAGTCTGTGGGTTTGGAAGCAATGAAGGAAGGAGAAGCCTGACAGTGATGTCATGCTGATGGTCTGACTATGATGTCTTCCCGATGGTCTGGCTGTGATGTTTGGCTATGATGTCCTGCTGATGGTCTGGCTGTAATGTCTGGCTAAAGGTCTGACTGTGATGTCTTGCTGACAGTCTGGCTATGATACCTGACTGTGATGTCCTCTTAACTGTCTGCCAGTGATGTCTTCCTGATGGGCTGGTTATGATGAATGGCTGTGATGTCCTGCTGAAGGTCTGGCTGTGATGTCCTGCTGAAGGTCTGGCTGTGATGTCCTGCTGAAGGTCTGGCTGTGATGTCCTGCTGAAGGTCTGGCTGTGATGTCCTGCTTAAGGTCTGGCTGGGATGCCCTGCTGATAGTCTGACTGTGATGTCCTGCTGACATTCTGACTGTGATGCCCTGCTGAAGATCTGACTGTGATGCCCTGCTTAAGGTCTGGCTGTGATGTCTGGCTGCGATGTCTGGCTGGGATGTCCTGCTGATAGTCTGGCTGTGATGTCCTCCTGACATTCTGACTGTGATGTCCTGCTGAAGGCCTGGCTGTGATATCTGGCTGGGATGTCCTGCTGATAGTCTGGCTGTGATGTCCTGCTGATAGTCTGGCTGTGATGTCCTGCTGACGGTCATTAGATAAGCAGAGT
The DNA here is from genome assembly GCA_019843815.1 of Montemys delectorum. Lineage (NCBI taxonomy): Eukaryota > Metazoa > Chordata > Mammalia > Rodentia > Muridae > Montemys > Montemys delectorum. The sequence continues at coordinate 40 of JADRCD010172962.1, read as the reverse complement.
AACAATAGAGTTTTTCCATGCCCACACTGGTACTTTGGGC
>JADRCD010172961.1:23538-34296 GCA_019843815.1 Montemys delectorum | reverse complement strand
TCTCTAGCCTCCTCTCGCAGCCGCTGTGCCCGTCTCTCTAGCCTCCTGTCGCAGCCGCTGTGCCCGTCTCTCTAGCCTCCTCTCGCAGCCGCTGTGCCCGTCTCTCTAGCCTGCTTCAACAGTTTAGAAATGCAGTATTGCAAACAAACAAAAGGAATACGCACTTACTTTCATTACACTTGCATGTAGGCACAAAGGAAAACAACAAACTGAGATTTTTTTTATACTAATGAGATTACAAGATTTATACCACGTGTATCCAGAGATGGCAAAAGCATAGTAGAAGAAAAAACTTTAAGTGAATCTCTGAAAAGCCCTGGACTCCACACTGACCTCTTGCTGAGAGTGACTTCTCTACAGGATTTGGATCAGTATTTCTTTCTTATGGAAATTTCTAGAGTCTACTCAGTCTTAGCAAATAAGATTTTTTTTCATGCTAAAAATTCAAAGTGCAGATTTTTTTCAATGTATATACTATGTGTGCTCTGTATACTCATATAAGCACACAACACACAAAATGCATGAAGAACATTAATGTGATTTTAAAATATTTACTAGTTATGCTCCTTTAGTTTGTTAAAAGCACTACGCTTTCAAAGTATTTTATTAGTATATTTCTCTCAATTCTTTGTTATGTAAGTGCTGTTAGATAGAAAATGGGAGTTGTTAAACATGTAAGCTTGTTTTTCCCCTCAAAACAGACCTGTAGGGCCGGCAAGATGGCCTAGGGGTAAGGGTACTTGCAGCCAAGTCTGCTGACCTGGGTTCACTGAAGGAAAGACAGAATCAACTCCTGCAAATTGTCCTCTGACCTCCACATGTGTTCTGTGGTGTCCCCATGCCCACACACAATAAATACTTAAATGATATATAAATAAATATAAAACATCTAAAAGACATATATAACACCACAAGTGCTTCTAAAATTGTTATTAGTTTTTATAATCATCTTATCTAATTAGGACATAAGTTCCCCTTGCTTTGTAATTTTTCTTTTAGTTTGTTAGAATTAGAGTTCAAAGCCCACTATTGTGTTTGGTTCATAAGTTCCTTTACTTTTTTTTTTTTTTTTTTTTTTGATCTGTAGGTTGGTTTTGCAAAGTCTTTGTTAAAATGGTAGGCTGCCTTGCTCCAGTTTCAGGTTACAGAGCATTTGGCCATCTCTGGTGTGTTGAAGTGTGCCAGCCTCTTCCCGCCCAGATAGCCTAGGAGTTCCCTCAGCCCATGCTTAGCTTCTAAATTTAGATGGGCCTGCCTTGCTGCTTTCTATCCTGACTTATTAAGTATTCATGCCCTAGTAACAGTTTTTAGTAGTAGAGTCTGATATGTATAATAAAATAAGACTGGTTCCTTCTCATTTCTATTTCTTTGTAGTTTAATTGTGGTGTGTGGGTGCATGTATGCATGTTTGTGTGTGCATGTGTCTGTGGGTTGCTTGTTTTATCTTCTGTATAAACTCTAAAAGTGATGGGTCTCTGTAAAGATATGTCATGTGGTCTGGGGGAAGACCCCAGCAAGTGCGAAGTGTGTAGGCTGCCATATTTGCATGTTACATGAGCACACCTGTCTTTCTGTCTGTTTAACCTCACTCTGGTCCAGCAGCGTTTGCTACCTAGGCCATGTGCACAACATTTCAGCTTTCTCTTAACTCTCTCGCCATTGCTTTGTTTTGAAATATTGGCTATCACCTGTGGGTGTTTTCCTTCACCTCAGTTGTCCTTTTGTATCATTGCATTTGGGAAATGACAACGTTCAAACGAGGAGGGAGTTCCTGGTAGAGTATTTCCATTTTCCATGTATAACTCTTATTTAACATTTATAGACAAGAAATGGATCATTTTCTATGAAAGCAGATCATCCAGAGAAGGCATAGTTGTTTAATGTTTTTTAAAAAGGTCAAAACAAGGGCTGGAGAGATGGCTCAGCAGTTAAGAGCACTGACTGTTCTTTTAGAGGTCCTGAGTTCAATTCCTAGTAACCACTTGGTAGCTCACAACATCTGTAATGGGATCTGATGCCCCCTTCTTGTGTGTCTGAAGACAGCTACAGTGTGCTCATATAAATAAACAAACAAACAAACAAACAAATCTTTTTTTTTAATGGTCAAAACAACTATATGTGGTAGCTCATATCCCAGCACTCAGGAGACTGAGACAGGAGGATTGCCAGAAATGAAGGCCAACTTGGGCTATACCAGACCTTGTCTGAAAAAACCCAACCATCCAAATAAACAAAGTGGAACATTGAAACATAATTTTCATGGTTAAAATATGAGGCTAGGAGCTGGCGAGATGGCAAGGGCTAAGAGCACACAAGTACTCTTTCAGAGAACGTGAGTTTAGTTCCCAGCATCCTTGTGGGGAAGCTCACAACTGTATAACTCCAGCCCGGCTCACAGGATCTGGTGTCCTCGTCTGGCCCCTGCTAGCATCTTCACACACATGGCACGCACTCATACACAGACGAAAAAGCATCCGTAAATAACCATGAAAGACTAAGTCATTTTTTTATCTTCCTCAATCCTTCTGTCACAGTTTACTCAGTACCCCTGAACTTTCTGAGAAATCTGCCATGTTATTCATGACTGTTGAGTAATTGTCAGCTGCAGTTTAGTTGAGTCACTTGGGGTTCTAACAGGCTTCCCATCAACTCTCATCTTTCGTATTTCATAGCACAGGGGAAGCTCCAAGTCCGTATGAATCTACTGGCAGGGGCGTCTCTGTGTCCAGCCTTTCTTTTTGGACAGTAATTAAAGCAGAATGCCTTTGGCATCTTTTGTAAACCCCAATAGCAGTTTCAGAAATTACCAACCAGGAGCCAAGGTGTCCAAGGACCTAGGGTTTGCCTGCCTGCCCTTGCTCTCATTTCTCTTATGCTAGAGCGTTCTACCTCAGCAACTAATAAAGTTTATTTGGTTTGGAAAGTTATGTCTACTAATCCACAAGGAACAGACTGTCCAGAAATGCTGGGTGGTCCTCAGCATGTCCAATTCCAACAGCTTCAGACCAGCAAGTTAACCCAGCAGCCTCAGCGGCTGGAACCTTTCCATGGATACTTTCCTGTGTAGAGCCCATCCGCCACATGTCCACAAAGGAGGCTGACTCAGTGAGCCATGCAGATTGTGGCTCTACACCCTGTACCCCTCCCAGCCGGAACAGTTTCCCACATGGGTTGTGTGGCCTTCTAGAAACCTCAGCTTTCTTTGACCAAAGTATCCTTGCCCTGTGTTTAGCTTCTTGACTGCTTACCACAGCACACAGTGGGATTCCTGTGTTTTATAATTGGCTGGACATCTTTGGTCTTGGTTTCCAAATACAATCACACATTTCCAGAAATTGGCAGTCTATTTCTTCTAAACAACTCATGATGGTTCCCTGTCATGGTTTAGATAACCTAGAGGAACCTTTTAATTTCTCGACCTAAATGTAGGACCTAACTCTTTAAAAAATTCATCCTTGGGAGTCTTTCCCCAGCATCTGCAAGCTGCAGATTGCCTGAAATCTTTCAGAGGTGAGAGGGCTGCTAAGGTTCTTTGATTAATCTATGGAGTATTAAAATTGAGTGTGTCATGTCCTCTGAACTAAACCCAAATCCAGTGTTTTAAAAATACTGGGGAGTCTGATGACGGCAGGCATGCAGAGTTTTGTTTTGTTTTTTTTTCTCCTGTGCTTAAAGCAGATGAAAGAGGAAATGGATGCATGGCTTCGAGGTTATGACAGAGTAAGAAATATATGTGTGGTCTTTGTCCAAGCTCCTAAAACTTTTGAGATTTCCTGAGTGATAAAGGTAATGGATGGATTTGTGGTGTGTTGGGCCCTTTTCAGCTATATGTATGTTTAGGAGAAGGCATGGGTCTTGTTGGCCCCTAGAGAGCTTCATGATCAGTGCTAGCCCCAGACTTGTCATACAGTTGCCACACGTTGCAACCAGAGTTGTGACCACCAGAAACTGGGCGCAATTTCCAGTGGCCAATAATGCATCGGCTAAACCACAGGGCTTGATGAGCATCTAGGTTGGTGAATATAGAGATGATGGGAGAATGGTGTACCTGGAGAGGGCTAACAAGTGCATACTTTGTGGATTAGTCTTTTACTGATGGGTGCACTAACCATGGGTAGTTGGCCTCAGAGTCAGATTGAAGCAGTAGACATCAGTGTGGTCTCCAGAGAGATGGAGAGATGGTTGGCATAAAAAGCATTTATACAGTTGAGGAGAAAATTGTGTGAGAGCAGTTAGCTTCTTGGAGCATAGATGACTAACACCAGCTGACCACGTAAGGTGACTGGGACATGTGGCAACTGTATGACTAATAAATTAGAATAGACTTTTGAAAGTCAGAGGGTTCCTGTTTATGACTATGTGCTTGTCCCACACAAGCTGGGGTGTACCCTTACACTAAGATTGAGGAGGCGTGGGTGCCAGTGACGTGCTGAGCAGTACTCCTACCCAGGCAGTGTCCTCACCACCAAGTTCCAAGTTGGGAGTGCTCTCCCACATGCCTGTAACCTCAGCAGTGTGTGTTTGTGTGTGAGGGTGGGGGAGTACATGGAGACAGACAGGAGAATGGCTGTGCTAGCTTGACTGCCAGCCCAGCCAGAAGAAAGAAAAAACAGCCATGCACTGCAGTGTCAGGAAGAGACCCTGCCTCAGAGGAGGCAAGATAGAGAGCGATAGAGGAGAAGATCTCATGCCGTCTTGTGACTTCTGCATACACTTGTGCCCAGAAACACACACATACACATGTACCACACTGTCACACACATTTACACTGCACCCAAAGACAGAAGGCAGAAATAATGCTGCATGACAGGGTTGGGCTCTAACAGGAGGCCCATGATGCACCAGCTAGGCCATCTGTCATTGAGATTTGCATTTACAGTTACCGAGGATTCACAAGGTGGTCTCTGCTCTGCGACAGGTGTTGCCACATCAGATCCTTCTAGCCACTTTTGTTTAATAGATAGTAAATGGAGGCTCTGAGGCTCTGAGGGCCAGGTAATGTCTTCAGTGCTGTGGATTCAGGGTAGGTCTTAATGTTCTTCACTACTTCAGACATTTTAGACATAACGTTGTTAACTTGATGGACATCACAGGGCTTTTGTCATTTTTTCAACTCACCTTTCCCCTTTCCCTTTAGTCACTATGTATGTGCTTATAGGTTGGGAAGGAGCCTCCATCCCTGTAAGTTCTTAGGTGGGCGGTTATCACAGTATTTTGCAAATAGGTGCATAAAGATTGATTGCTGTCAAGCTGTGGTGAGAAACTTCACACACTTGGATAGTAATTTGTATTTGAACATGGCTTATTTTCTTTTTTGCAGGAGTCTACTTCTGTTTAACCTTCTGCTTATCTCTTGCTCAAAGGGAGAAACTTGTTCTACCGACGCCCTCTGTGGTCAGCCTCTGGTTCCGGCATCTCCCCAGTCTTGAAAAAGCAACACTGCGTCTTTTTGAAAAGCTGTTCCCTAGCGAGAGGATTTGCCTGAGAAGGATGGAGTGCTGCATAAAAGAGTCATTACTGGTACGTGGTGGGCTTCGGTGACAAGAAAAATCCTTAAAGGAATTGCTGAGAATGACGTCTTAATTTATAAAGTGTGACAGAAGTAAAAAGTGTAAACAAATTCAGAATCTTAAAAACTTAGCATTCCTGTTTTGTTAGAGGTATCTAACGCCAGAAGACTTTTCTGTGATCAGAAGTTTCCTGACTCCCATCTGTGTGTGTGCTGGTGTGACCCGTCTTCCACTGCTAAGGAGATCCCGCAAATGCTTTCCTGCATTTGCCCTGTTCTACCACTCTGTCCCATGTCCTCACCTATGGCATATACAGAGTACAGTTTCCAGGGGGCTGAAGAGGCCAGGGATGCAGAATAGGCTTTTTAAAAATACTGTTTTCATTTCAACATGAGGGACGGATGCTTAAATCTGAAGATCTTACAGGCAAGGGAGAGAAGAAACCAGTTAATACAAATTTGGAAAGCGAACTCACAGCTCTTTGTGAGGAAAAAGTATTCGACAGAAACAAATGAGCTCAGAAAAATGCTTAAAGCAACAAAACTAGTGAAGACTTGTCTGAGTTTTCTTCTGGGCGGAGCTCCTGCATACGGAGGCTCTAACTTCTTTCAAGCCTAGGAGCCCTTCAAGAGTCTTGGCACTAAGCTAGGCTTCAAGGCAGAGGTCAGGGCCTGGCAGCTCCGAGTGTCTGTCTTCGATGGGATTAGTGAGGTTCTGTGGGAACAGAACTAAAGATAAAGACCACTGTCCCAAAGGAAAAAAAAATACCAAAAACTTAAACCTCACATCTGCCAATGTGACCCATTCCCCAATACCTGGTGACAGTTTCACCCTGAGTCCTTTTTTCCCCCAGTGAAGGCAGAGCCTGCTATCATTTAACCCAGTGACAGGCTAACCGAGACAAAGTAGCTTTCAGGTAAACTGGTTTCTTGCAAGATACACAAAAGAAGAATGAGAAAAAGTCTGTGAGTGTACGTGTGGGCGCCTGTGTGTGTAAAGCAGTAAACTGGGCAGAGCGGTGACTGACTTGGTTCAGCTCCTCAGAAGGCACAAATGGGAGGGTCAGACTGCTTGCATGGGCAAGATGACTCAGTGGGTAAAGGTGCATACCCGACAATGTGAGTTCCATCCCCAGGACCTACCACAAGTTGTCCTTCGACCTCCATACACTCTGTAATATGTATCTCCCCCCCCCCCCATAAATAAAATGTAGTTAAAAACAGCTTGGGCAACATAGCAAGATCCCATTAAAAATATGAAAGATATTTACTGTGCTCAGAATGCTAGTAAGAAACCAACCAGTGTCCAGAGAGGAAACTGCCCATCCCTGCTCCAAGAGACCAGTTCCCTGAAGTAAGAGGCCTTGGGCGAAGTCTTCCGTGTTTTAAAGGGTTTCTTCACTGAGGCAGGCCTCTAGCCACTGGTGCCTGTTCACTGTGCATGCGTGTAGGGCAGGGTCTAGTGAATTCTGTCTGAAATGCAATTTGCAGGCACCAGTGTTTCCTCTTCAAGAAAGTGCTTTACCTCAGCTTCAGGTTTTGGAGTGAAAGGTCCAGGACACCACCCCCTCATTTGCTTATGCACACACATAGGTGCAGTGCTGCTGCTGTCCAGTACCTCAGTAACCTCAGTAATCTCTTCTGTGCTGCCAAGTGGCTCTTGGAACCTGGGCTGTGGAGTGGAGGCAAGCTCCCCATAGCAGCGCAATATCTCGATATCTCACCTCAGTGCCAGGAAGATGGGAGAGCATGCGTCTGCCCTGGTCGTTGCCTAGGCTGAGGAGGGTGCCGAGGCTGCCTGGCTGCCTGCATCATTGACATCTTGTTTTTCAAATTGAAGACTGTAAGGGAATCAGTCCTAGGGCACCACTTGCTTGAATTCTCTCTTCCTCTCTCTCCTTCTCCCTCTCCCTCTCCCTCTCTCCCCTTTGCCCCTCCCCCCTCTCTCCCTCCCTCTTTCCCTCCCTCCCTCAAATATGTACGTACGTTTGTATGCAAGATTGCTACTTCTTACCATTTCCAAAAGCATTATATAGATTATTAAGGCTAAAAATAAGAGTGCAACTTTCTTAAAAGATCATCTAGAAGCCCCTGGACAGCCCCTTCCAGATTTAAGGTAGTAAATTACCTTATCCTGTAAATGTCTTTATTTCTAAACTAAATGTGCACACTGTGATGTGAGTTACTTTATCTCTGGTCTGTTTTGCTTTCAGTGCCAAAGGAAGACACTGGGTTCTTTCCTTCCATCTTCCCTCAGTGGGACGCCTCCCAGTCCTATGGACTGTCTGACTGTTTGTTGGTGTTACTGGTTCTTCTCTGGTGCTTGTCTGCATCTGTAAGCTGAAGCTTTCAGCTTAAGCCAGCCTTCAGAGAACACAGGAAGGTGCCCCTCCCACACACATTGTATTTTGGGAACCTCAGTCTGGGTTGGTAGTTGGCTGTAACCTTCTTCGTCACGCAGCTTAGAAGCAGTTTATCAGGATCATGTGTAGGAGCTTCAGAGCTTTTATTATGGTTGAGGGAGGGATTTAAGGGGGTGTTATTTGGTTTAATTTATTGTGGCATTGCCAGGATGTGACCTCTCTATGCCGTGAGGTTCATGGAGATAATTACAATACAGACAACAAGCTGGAAGCCCCTGATTGGCTTAGGCAGTTCTCCTCTACCATCCTGAGCCCAGAGAGCACGAGAGCCCAGCAGAGTAGAATAAGCCGTGACCTGGTTGAGTGATTACAGGGGTAACCTGAAGAACCTGCTTCCTAATTGCATCATCTGATTCATTTATCGCAGCGCAGCATCTTCCAGCATTGACAGGGCCATGTGCAGTATCAGATCTTTAAGACCCAGCTAGACTGCTGCACTTTGCTGCCTAGGAAACCTGATGCCAATTGCATTAGTGCTGGATTCTGACAGTAATTAAAGTGTGATGGTCTACATAACTTGTGTTTTGTGTGGAGCACTGTTAATTATATTCCCATCTCTTGGGACTATCCAGAATGAGTTCTGGAAATTCTATAGTTACCCAAATGTAGCAAAAACAAAAGATAAAAGAGTTGTACAAAGTGTAATGATCTCCCCGAATGTCCTTCTGCCTTTTAGAGACATCAGAGGTCTGGCAGTTTCCGTTAAGACAATGAATGAATGATAAGAGACTAGTCAGAAGTCACCTTAATGCCAAACAAGATGTGTGTGCAGGCACATGTGTGAGACCTGTGAGATAAAAATACATTCCCAAACCTGTTTGTGTTTAAGTTCAACCTTTGGCTTCTCTACCTTAGATCGTCCCCAATATCATGGCTGCCTGCCACAGTTGGTGGCCCCAAATAGATCAGGGTATTAACCCCAGTTTGTCATTTACTATGCAGACTAAAAGTTTCAAAAACAGATGGTCTTGTGTTTCCTTTGACAGAGCAGTCCCACACCATAATCCTTAACCTCAGACTTGACCTTAAAAATTGACGTCAGGAGAAGTATTGAAAGCCACTTGCTAATTATGCGTCCCTTTTGGCACTGTGCTCCGCGCCTGGGCTGAACTTGTATCAAGAAGGCTGTTTTCCTGTTACAGTTCTGTGTGTGGAGCCCAGAAAGCTATTGTTTGGGTTCCCTATTTGAGTGAAAAGGGCCAGCTGGGTGGTGGGGTGGCCTGTGCTTGGCTGTTCCACTGTGCTACGTGCCAGAGCCGGGGGCACCCTAGTTCCCATGCCCTCCTTTGCACGCCTTCACAGGCTGACCTGCCTGCTGGCAGCCACCACAGTGGGGCCTCGGAGAGCTACCCTAAAGAGTAGTTGCATGGGAGGCAGGCAGGAGGCAGGGTAGGATTTCTGTTTTACTCTGTTTTACTCAGAGACTATTATCTTACCTGGAAGAATTGTTGCTCAGTAAAAAGTTTCTTTGTCTAATCAAGCTTCAGACACCTCAGTATGTTCCCCTGGCCTCATTCTTAAGAGGGCAGTCACTGCAGCTTCGCAAGGAGAAACTTCCCTGAAAAACCCCATTGCTAAAATACAACCAAAGAGCTCCTGTCCTCAACATTGTTGGTTTTGTTTCTCTAGTGTTTTAGCATTTTCTCTCCCTGCATTTTCATTAGTGTACTTCTTGCCTGAGCTCTAACGTGGCACATGCAATTAAACCAGAGCGGGAGTGGACTGGTGAACTAGACAAGTGTGGGGCTTTTGTCTGGACTGCACTTTCCAGTGTTGACCTCAGGGGGGCACCAGATGCCCCAGCATTGTCTCCAATGAAAAGCCCAGGGCGCAGGGTAATCTTCCTCATGGGGGTCCAGGCTTTGTAGCTACTGGGAGATGAATGGGAGAAGGATCACAGACAGACCACAAAAAATAGCGGACCATGGCAGTTCCTCCTATTCAGAGGCCAGGTTGAGCAGCAGTGGGACCCAAGAAACTGCTTTTGAGCATAGGCACACAGGAACTAGAGCTGGAGGGATTTGTCCAGTGTGCAAAGCTGGGCATCCCATAGCATACACCTCCCACTTCTTTGCCAACACTGAGACCTCATGTAAACCTACAACGTAAGAGGACATTTGGTACTTGTTAAGGTTTTAAGCCCAAGAATGACAGATTTATCACTAATTAAACAATAATTGCATTATGGGGTACTGAAAAAAATTGCTTGTAGTATAAACAACATCTGGTAAAGATTAAAAAGAAAGCTCAAATTTGTTGTAAGAAACCTGAATCTTTTAAAACAAAATAGATTCTAAAATGTGAAAGGGTTGTTTAGTTTTATGTTTAACATTTTAAAAATAGAAAAGAAAATGCCATAATGAAAGTATGTATTTATAAAAAAAAAAGTCTTTACATGATAGATGTGAAGGCTTTTTCATATAAGTAGATTTTTTTTACTAAAGCCAAATCATTTTTTTTTAACTCAAAGGAGCTTGCTGTTGAAGCCTACGTGAATCTGCCTTTAAAAGAGGCCTTCCTGTGGTTTGGTTTGGATTCATATGTATTTGTGTCTCTGTGGTGACTATAGTTGCCTTTTAACTCATATTTGTGTACAAAGAAGGCTGTCTCTTGTCAGAAGAGCAGGGTGAGCTGGCTCTATGGGAGATGGGCAGATGCTCTGGTGGGCAAACTGGAGGGAAAACTTCTCAGCTGATTTTCCAAAAAGACCATTTTCTGAGTAAATATCAAACAGCATTAAAATAAGCCAAGAAAGGGGAATCTGCCCTGAACTTGAGCCGCCACTCGAGAGTCTGCTGTCCCCTTCTTGGTTCTGTGGCCACTCGA